>JAQFXY010000002.1:0-151248 GCA_034693865.1 Ceratophysella sigillata
TACTAGGGAATTACCGATCATTCAATCCGTCCATTCCATTTTAAAAACTATTTTAGCCCACAACAGCATGGAGCGGTGCAAGCACTGAACCCTGCGACAGTTCAATTTCGTAAGCGGTGTAGATTATTCTTAAATAACGTACGTTTAGGTTTCTATTTGTCAGTAGGCATCATTTGCATTTATCATTTACAGCGTTCCAGTCTTTTCGTTTCCAGTACCGAACCGGTCTCATGTTTCATGCTTGCCTTGAATTAGAGCGTTTTATCAATGAGCAAGAATGTCTACGCTTGTTTATGGTGCTGAAACTGCTTGACATTGCTTTAACACTTTTAGCTTTTACCAGCTACAAATAATAGTTTCAATAATATATGTGAATCGTGAGTGAGGATAATATGCTCGTAAGATTTAGATGTGAAGGTACATGAGCCGAATGGTATTCCTATTACTAATTTTTGTATCGTCATTCCAGTTTATCAATGTTCGGTTTAATTATATTTACATACTAATTTTGAGTTGTGAGTTCAAGATTCCCTTTGCAAGTTTATTCTCATTTGATAAAATGTATGTAGAGAAATGCCAGTCTGAGATTAACTGCGCTATGAAGATGCTTGTAAGTGACAAGGGATAATCTGGACTGTCTTTTATTACGTCGTAATGTCACATAGTATGTATCAAGTTTTGAGGCATCAAATGCTTAATGTTGAATTTTTTGGAGTTGTATTTAATAGAAAGACTAGGTGCATTAGGTCTTAATACGTCGATAAGCAGATTCAAATACTTAAGCCTATGTTTATTGCGTAAGAAATACTGGGTTGATATAAAAAGTTTAACTCGCATCTCGCAAGTACTCTTGTACATTCTCACTTATCTGTGCATTAGACGCTAGCCTAAGTTTTTGCTGCTGCTCAGAGACAGATCAGTTTTATTATTTCATGTATATGCCAGTGTCCCTGCCGGCTATTGCGTTTCCCAATCATTAGCGTTTACACCTAAATTTTCTAGATAGTTCGGTGGAATGTTGGTTAAACACGCCGTAAATTAACATACGGATGCTACAATTTAGACATGAAATATTCATTTTATGCAGCGATAATGATTTGTGACAGTAGGTGTTTATAGACTGCATTGTACTATCCGATTAGTGGTAACAGACGGCATTGGGTTAAGCGCACCGATGTAGGTACTCTATTACGACAAAATATGTGAATGCTTGACGCCTGAAAAGTATTAAGGTATGGGTTATTCAGTCCAATGCAATATAATTAGGTTGAGAGCCGTAGTATGCAGTACACGTTTGATAAGTTTGCGTGTGAATTTTGGAGCGTTGCAGAGGGATAGGAGTATAGTGCTAGCAGTTTATTTGATTACCTGCCATTCATTTACTATGGAGGCTCGGCGAGATGAAGATGAGGCAGGTTGACGTACCTGCGGGTATAAATTATAAATTCATGAATCGGGTGAAACGTGATTTGAAACATAATGAATACGTGGTTTAAGACTCGAGCAATACTGAGCGGAATGCTGGCGAAGGAGTTTTGACTTGTGAAACATTTCTGAGTTGCTTGTTTTAACGGTCTTGTATGGATCCTACATGTTATTATTATTTACTTGGGCTTTGTTGAATATAAAATATTATGCATAATAGAGTTCATGGTGCATGTATGGCTTGCTGATTCTACTTCAGGTTGTAAATTGGACGTCCGTCATACTTTATGCAAAATGGACTCTGCTTTGATATACTTACAATTTGAAATAAGTGAAATTGAAAATATTCGGTTGGAATTCGAAATGATATTGTATTTAGTTTAAGAACGAATTTGAACAAAGCCAGCAGGATATCCATATTTCGCCAGACTCTTGCTCAAGTAGAGCATACACCGTAGTGTATATGCAAATTTTGAAACTTCACTGGTGTGCTGAACTGTCGAGTTAACGGAAAACTCGAGCTGAATACTAATAATTTTTTTTTGATTCATTTGCAGTTATTTTGAGACAGAAGGCCCTCGTTTGTCAGTTTGCATCACCTTTAGATGTCGATCAACACAATAAACCTGAGGTAAACTATTATAATTCCACTGGCGTGGTGTGTGGTGTTTTCTGAGTTTTGAAATATTTTTTATTCTTTTATTTATGAATCTCTTCTGTTTGTATTTCCAGGCCGTGGTCATGGAGGGGAAGTACTGGAAACGGAAGTTGTCCACAGTGGCAGCCGAGTACAAGAAATGGCGTTTATTTTATAGAAATAGAATTATGGGTAATCATCATCATCCAGTACCGGATTTGGTAAGGAGTGGATTACTTACTAATTTTAGGACCTTTGAAACTTTGAAGCCGGGAATGAGGTCTTAAATGAATTGGATATTTTAATTTCTTAGCATCCTGTATCTCTGGATGGTTTTGACTGGAACCGTGTTGGTACTTTTGGTGGTGGTCCCATTTCCAACTTTATATTTGATGATGACCTTCTCATGGACTTCAGTGACACGTTATTTTCGAGTTTATCTGCACAAGCTTTTGCATTTCCAAACCCACGTGAACTTTGTAAGTCATCTTCTCCTTCTGATTGAAAGCCAATGTATGTCTGTGTTTTCATCTTAAAGAGAACAGATGAGATAATTTATTAATAGTTATTCTCAGTAATATGTGGAATACATGTTGGCATTCCTTATGAACGGTTTCTACAGAAGAGCCTCATATAGATATTTGTGTCATTGGTCAGATTATGAGACTAGCGCATCGGTATCATCTCGTTTGAACTAAAATACTCCAACTAAATATAATGAGGAAGGCCTTCTGGGTCAGTGGGGATGTCGCAAGGTGCCTGGTTGACAAAGCTGGTCTTGCTTGGCCTATTGCAACAAAGCTTTAAACTCTGAGCCACCATGCCTGGATAAAACAAAGAAGATACATCTCAATAATCCAACTCCAGCGTAATACACTCTGGCAGGAACACATAGGCATAGAATATTTCCATTGTAATCCATCATAGTTTTTTGCGCAAACTAAATAAGCGTAGGCCTAAAATTGGAAGGTATACTACGGTGGGGAACGGTAGGTACGAGGATTGAGGAGCGAATAGGAATGGATATCCTTGAGGGCGTGAGCGAATATGCAATTGAATATTGAGTACATAACATACCCAATCCTACCCTACTGGCAGAACCAAGGTCAGGTATGCATTAGTATACAGGAGATTATACAACAGACGAGTTTTATTCACAGTTTCTACTAGGATTTTGGAGGTGGTTCCCAATTAGCATTTGTTAGTTCCCTGTGCTATGATATGCCAGTATGTAAGACGTATTCTAGCCATCCTACAATTACTACATCTATTGTTTCTGGATGGAATTAAGAAAAGAATGCTAAAAAATTGAACAAGTTGTGTAATTTAATGTTATTGTAATCTGGCTTCTTCGACTTACCCGTCGGCTGTAATAGTACTGGTATTCCGATGCAAATGCAAATTGGAGTGGCATGTGAAGTTCAAGGGTTGGACTTTGGATGCAGCAGAAATATACAAGGTCTTCAAGTTAAGTTGTGAACTTATGCCTGTTTTGGTATGTTTCTTAGAAATCAGTATTTATGAGCTGTTTAGAAAAATGCATTCCTCAATCCCTTAATTCCGTTAACCATGCCACTGTATCTTGAGTTTCTTGAGTTTTTGCCTGGAAAAATATTCTTGTACAACACGATGAGCTTTATTCTCGATACGCAAGCTGGTATGTTTTATTCATCAGACTTGCAAATGTCACAGGTTAGGTGACGCAGTTACGAACGTTCTACATACTGCATAATGTAGTCTGTACTGTACAAGTTATAGATGCAGGCAGTACATAGTAGTAAAAGATTGCTACGATCTGATCTCCTATGTACTTTTTGCTGTTGCTGTAAATCAAACATTCGAATGTTGCAATTTTACGGAAGCCGAATTGCCATAGATGGGCAAAATACACGACAAAAAATGTTTAACCGCAAAAATTTTTTTGAAAAAAATGCAAAATAAAGAAATACGCGTTTTGAACCAGAAAATACGTATTTTGAAAATACAAAATACAAGCTTAAATACTAAAGTGAGTTTCCGAGTGTAGCTGGGACAACTTAACCTTCAAGAATACATAACATGCAAACAGATCTACACTGTCTTCTGTTGTGTATGCGGCTAGACATGTTACAAATGCAGGAACATCATGAACCACAGAGAGACTGTCAAAACTCTGTGTCATAAACGATGATGTATTAGAAATTGAACCAATCACCTAGTATAACGACGTTAATGATTCTGTGGTGTATCTATCCTTGTTTCTATCTGTCCTTCCGTCCAAGTTTTACGTCAGGAACGGGACTGGGACTGGACGGAAGCAGGATAAACCCAATCCTAATACCTGACCGGCTTGATGTGGGCACTACTACTTCCAGATTCAGATTCCAATAAATTTTGTTTGTTGACAGAATTTCAAAAACAAGTCACGCCAAGTTCATACGTTGTTGGCATGAGAATAAAATTACTTACACCTTGCACGTATGGGTTATCGGTTCTTCGCAATTTCAATTTGTAAAAATCAAATTCCAGAATTGAGTCGGTAAGAACTTTATAACAATCGAGAGTGGGAGTCGCCGTAACAACGTAGCAAGGAAATGTAGATTATTCAAAAAGCTAATGTAAATGGAACCATAATTTAAGTCAGCCACATTGTGTGAGGACGTGAAGCCTTATCGCACTCACAATTTTCACCTGAAAATTGCATCTTTCTTTCTGTCAAAGTTTGCATTCGGCTACTGATTGATTGTTATAAATTCAGTAATGACGGGCTCAAGAGGTACATATTTCCATGCAAGTTGTAACCAGTTCAGTTACACCAAGCAGTGCTTGGCACTGATTCTTGGGCCAGCTAGTGATGTAATATGCATGTCCTGGCCCTGGCAGTAGAAAAAGTAAATGTATTTTTTTCGGATGGTGCTCCAAAATACAAATGTCTTCAACTTTCCCAAAACACAAAATACGACGCCATTATTGTTGATTTAGAAATTTAAAATACAAAATCAAACCCATTGCACATCCATGGTAGTAGCTCAGTTCATATTATATTATATGTTATATGTAGACTAATTGTAATAAATACGACATCAATGGATGGATGGATTAATGGACCATTGCTTAAGCTCGTTTAATGACGCTAAGCTACTAAGCTACAAATATTGGATTCATTTATCAATTTAAATTACGATAAAATTATGTAGATTAGAACTCGTAAAAAAATCTATAATATGAAGCGTGGAGCGTGTTTGGAGGCCGTAAGGCTTATTTAAAATATTCCCTGCTGAGTAACGTAAGGCAGTAGTGATGCATCAAAAAATCTTTACTTAGAACTGGTTTTTAGGAGCCTCGTATCCATGTTATCTCTCCAAACGTGTAAGGAGTCGGGAATAATTTTAACCTTGGCCTTCTTAATGACACTATCCTAGACGATAAAATCAAGATGCAGATATCCCTTACATACTCATGCTCAATCAACTCGATTCCCTATCCCAACCTTTTACACTTGGAGACAGCCTAATTTTCATCAACCTGTTTGCTTCAGGTGTAAGTCTGGATAGAAGCAATTATTATGAGAATATAATTTTTTTTCCATACAGCGAGAGCGGGAATGGTTGCCGAATTTATTCAACCTGGACTAATACAACTTCAGCCCAATCTTGAGGATTTCATGGATACCCTCGAGCCACTTCAAGGTACATAATTGAAACTAACTAGCTGAGAAAGCTCAAGCAGTTATTTTCTGATATCATTCAGTCTCATTTCTTCCGTCGCTCTCCTTCTTGTAGATTCTAGTTCTTTAATTCCAAGTGTGTAGCAATAGTTTCCAACTTTACTTTGTAGTTTCTTGAGTCCTGATATTTCTGCTGGCAAAAGTTTTAAGTAGACATCATGATCTACTATTTATCCAATAATTGTAATCATAACTGTTTAAACACATTTTGAACAGGTTCAGTTTTACGTGGAACTAATATTTCTCTTTTCCATTTTCTAGACTATGTCAATTCCAAGCTATTGCCACCTGTACCTGAAGACCTGGACACCATGGAGCCACCCGACAATCTTCTCACTGTTGACCTTCCCAACATGATCCAGCACCGAATGCAGCAAACGCTCCTAAACAAGATGTCGGAGAATTCACAAGGAGGGAATTACTCTTCTGCCGTGGGAAATCAACAGCAGCAGCAGCCCGTTTACTACTCAATGAGTCAAATGACTGAGTCAAATCGCAATTCGTCCGCCACATCCAACTTACCACCTTCAAACGTGCCTCAACAACAACAGCAGCAAATTCAACAATCTTCGTCACGAACAGCCAGAGCTCTCTTGAAAGACAATCATAACCAAGGACAAGGAAGAAGTTCTTCCGGAGGATACTCAAATTCCAGCACACGAAACGATGTTTTTGCTGTACCCAAGGTAAGTTTTCACAGACAAATATTCGCTATGCCTGCCTGGCTGCTGCAATTTTGTTCATGTACGGAACTGTTCATATGCGGTTGCCAACTATTCTATATAAGATATGGGGAAAATTAACAGCTGCCATTCTCATAAGCTGTGCGTACTAAGAAGCTTCTCATTCTTGTTGGATTACTTGTCTGCTGCTTAGATCGATGAAAGTATATTCCAGTTTGGAACTCTAGCTAGATGGTAAACAAAACCCAAGTGTCTTTTCTGTCTCGGAATTGTATATCCACCTGTCAAAATAACATAATTGAAAATTCGTATTGCCGAGTTTGAGCATCCATTTATGTAAATAGTCCTAGAACAGAAATTATTTGACTAGAAGACAGTACTTGTACCGTTTATGTGAAGATTTTGACATTGAATCGCACGTGCCAACACGTTCTAACTCCATGAGCAGTATAATTATAAATTAGGCACCCATTTACCTGATGAGGAAGACTTTCCACATTCTCGTATTTCTGTGTCCAATTATTTTGGGTTTTTACCATTTTGAGGCCCGTTAATTGCTATTGTTCCTAGTATTCATAATTTGTCTCTTTTCACGTGGCTTTTACAACACTCACTTTCCCACGCTTTCCAACAACTACCAAAGTGTGTAGTTACTAGGTATGCTATGGTTTGCCTGTATTCATGTTTGTGGATAAGAGGCTTCTCTTATCAGTGCCATGGCGTCACCGGCTGAAACTGAAATGTTGGAAGCCTCTACTGTATTAAAACACATACAGTTAACTTTTAAGTGTTATCTAGAGTTTCTAGGAATAGCCTTTAAAATCTTCCCCAAACTTAGAAAAGATTAGTAGGCCTTCTTTCTTTTTTTTTAACTCGTCGATCGGCCGACTTGAGCCTATCTGAGTTTCCTCCATGAAGTTTCCTACACACACACACCTCCGTATATAAACCTTTATTTGTACTTCTCCAGAAACTTTTAATTTTTTGGACAGAAACATCTCTTTCCGTCTCGTCTCTCATTTTTGAACTAGTCTTAAAGTTACCAAAGGTGTCTAGACTCTTCTGGACCTTTTCCTATTCTGTTCTCCAATTATCCAGACCCATTTCTCTGCAGCTCCATTAAGAGGAAAATATAGTCTAGCTTGTTGTCTTGGTTCCTGTGCCCTGTGCCAGTTCTAAATGATTCGTGAAAGTAAAACGCTCTTTTACCCAATGGGCTTCACTACTGCCCACGTCGTTGACGAAATCTGGGATGATTTCTCTACTCCGGAAAATCTGATTTTTCCAGTTAAGTCCTAATATCCATTCCACTTCTGATACATTTAATGTCCAGCCCAGTCATGTACTACTTGCTTAACGGGCGGAGTTGTTGTATAAAAATGTTTATTCTCACATTCAATCTCAATGCAATAGTACTTTGTGGAAATTCCTATGCTTTTCATTGGTTTCTACTAGAATTACCCAAGCCTTCCGTAACCCAGAGCTGGTTTTTTCAAAGAAAAACTCTCTTTTATGCTCCTTTCTCCAAACTTTCTCCATTTCTGTCGCTGTGACATTAGGAAACCTAAATGTACAATAATTGGATTTTATTTGTCTTCAGAACAGTAGACGTAGAGTATTTTCACGGAGCCAAACAGGAGAATTTACAACAAAAGTAGGAACAATTATTCCTGATTGAGAAAAGCGTAGTTGTAGTTGACAGCGTGGGTCCTCTCAGCTCGACTGTGTTGGAAGGAAGAAGAAAACGAGGCCTGCTGCTCACTTGCTTTTATAGCTCCCAGCCTCGCTCCTCTTTCCATCACCACCAGCTCATCATGTTCCATTATTCTGATACAAAAGGTTCAAAAGTTCAGTTTGGGAAGTAAAAAAAGGAGCCTGGAAGTATTTGAACTACCGTTGAGAGAGTGATAGATTAGGAGAGAATGACTTTAGCTCATCGGTCATCAGCCCATGGTCATGTTGAGCACATGTCTGGTCGGTCACGCGGAGTCCACGTGTCTGTGTATGTGTTTTGGACTATTGAATCAAGAACTGAATTTGTTTGCTCACTTCTCACCGTCCAGCCACGAAGTGTATGTTTACACTCGATGAATGTAATCATGCTGATAAGGCTTTCTTCTCTTAAGTACATAAAATGTGCGTCACTTTTTTAAGTTTTTTTGTAAAATTTAATGTCCTTTTTTAAACATTAAACCTGTAGCTTGACATGTGGGACTGATGTGTTCATCAATCATCAGTATATGCATTGTGCCTATGTCGTAAACGGTAGGTATTTGTTTTACTGGAATGGTATTTTCGTAGTTTTGCTCATTGTGTATTTTGCACTATGTTTAGGGTATCATACATATTGCTGGAAACTAGAAAATTTACTTGTAGGATACGACTGAATAATATTACGGCGTTGGGTTTTAGTTGGCCGGCGAATTTTCATTATATTTAGAATATCTCTTCATTCAGCATCCAGCATCTTTTGAACTACCATTTTTGCTACATATTAATTAATGATAATACGAACACAAACTCTTGGCTCCTATCAGTTGTAAAATACAGGAGTGCTGAGCAATGCTAATTCTCGATATTATATGCAATTTGCCTTTTGACCCTTTTTACGTTAGGTGTCTTTTGATAAGCTTAGCTCGTATTCTGAGAATGTTTATGACAAGTTAAACTATGATTTACATATTTTCAAATTACCATCATCAGCGTCCAATATGAAATATATGTGGAGCTAATTTCGTATTCCTAGATTTTGGCATTTGGCCATTACCGACAACAGACCCTTCGATTCGATTTTTTAGGTATGACGTCAGACGAACGAATGCCTAATTGCTTTTGTTAGATTCGACTGAATATTATCGATTTCATGGAAGCCGGCATGGAATGAGACAAATTCCAAGAATCGGACAGTAGTTAGTAGTATCGGGTTTCGAAAGCCACTTTCTCATGCGAATAAAACCTTTAGTCAAAGACAATAAGATAGGGATCGTGTTACGTAATGGTGATGTCAGTTATAGATATCTGTAATTACAAATTGAGCTGTGATCTAGATCTTTCAGTCGGGCGCATAAACAGAGTACGATCAAGTACCTTAGGAAAGGCCGTGTCTTATCTAAGCAGCGGTGCAGCGGTGCCTAGTACAGAATCTGTGTCAATCATCCAAATTTAGTACAAGATTGATTAGCTTGTTCCTGTTCCTATTCTTGGTTTTCCAATTTGATAGTGTACACTTTTTATAAACACCTCTTGACGTATTCCCGTGAGCTAGTAGTGCCTTTGCAATTCGCAATCACTGTCTGTCATTTGCTCTTCTGATCGCAGAGACCTCATTTGCATCGCGACTATTTCTACAAGAAGGATTTAAGGCTACAGCTACGATGGTAATTAATTAGAAGAAAGGTCAAAGCATCTTTGACCTATTAAACTATTACGCCTGGTCTTGGACGTTATCAAGGTTTCTAGAAACACAGTTGCAAATTGTGAGCATAAGTCATTTTGATGGGAAATGAACTGGGCTGAGCTGACTCTTTCATTTGCTAACTCAGCAGATTAAAAGATTGGTGACGCCAATCAATCCTGAGATTATAGTGGAGAACATATTCCAAAGTTGTAAAATACATTGGAATTATCTTAACTTTGCAAGTATCTGGTTACGTTAGTGCTCTCGCGCCTTAGGTGACAGATTTTAAATTGTGCAACGTTTCAACTTTGATTCAGCTTTTCGAAGGTCAAAGTCGAAAGTCAGCACGATCACCGTTCTCGTAATTGCACGTTCTCTCGTCCACTTGAACTTGACTCTGGATTCAAAGCGCCTTCATGACCTAACTTAAGTTTAGGGCTTAGCAAGGCTACGTAATTCTCTCGCCGATGAGGTCATTATTTAGATGTTGGATATTTTAATTTTATTTATAGGGTAAACCACGCGGTCGATCTCGAAGTGGGACATCCAGCAGTCGGCAGCTCGTACAGTCTCCGACGCAGCAGCAGGCATGCCCCACACCGCCAGCTCCAAGCACCATGTCACATCAACAACAAAGCGGCGTGGCGAGTCAAATGGGTCACTCTCAGATGTCAAGCTCAATGGGCAATTCCCACACGCTCCTCTCGCACCTGCTCACCAATTCAGGTAACGCACTCGAGCACTTGGCTGTCTCTATCCATTCCCCATGCACATGTTTACTCAGTCATAATTAGGCCGAGTATTGCCGGAGAAATTCGAAAAACACAGTTGCAGCATTTTGTGGCAAGTGTGGTTCAGCAACTTTCGACGTGATGTTAATGGCTGCCCAACTCCTTGTAATCAACCCTGCGTTTTAGCCTAATCTGAATCTGTATTTTGGCTTTCCATCAGCTCATGGACATGGTTCACACTACTCTGGTAACATGATCGAGAAGATGGGTGGCTCCGGTTTGGCACCACAACATTTGATGACAACTCAGTCCAGTGGACCAGCCATTGTTGACATGCAGCAACATCAGCAACAACCCTGGAATGTCAAGAATGCGAATGAAACTCTGAATCCAAATGTTCCGGTATGAGACTTTAAATTAGTTCTCAGAATTTGTTTCATACCAAAAAATTTACTTATCTCCTTTTTTTTCCTTTTTTAAGCTGAACTTTGGTGCCAAAGGCATTATGAATCAGAGCCAAAGCATGAGTGGCGGGAATGTGTCTCCGCCGCTCCTGTCTAATACGCCATCTCCACCGATGGGCCCGCCTGGAAGTGGTCCACCATCTCCACCCAAACAATTCAGACCCAAATCTGATAATGACAGGGTAGATAACGTAAATATTCAACACTTTAATAACACTTACTATTACTAATCCTGCTAAAGAAACACTTAGCAACCATGTTTTCTTCTATTTCTAGGAACACCGTCGCGTTTGCCATATTAACGCAGAACAGAAACGCCGTTGCAACATCAAGAATGGATTTGACATGCTTCATTCCTTGATTCCACAATTAAGTCACAATCCTAATGCCAAGGTAAGAATGATAAAAGTCTCTAACGATTCCGATGTAGCGGTCAATAAGCGAATGGCGTTTTATGAACGTTTACTTTGGCCTAAGGTGAGCAAGGCAGCTATGCTTCAGAAGGGAGCTGAGTACATCCGACAGTTGAAATCCGAACGTTCGTCGTTGAAGCAAGAGATTGAAGCTCATCGTCTGGAAGTAGAGGCTCTCAACTCAGCCATCAACAACTGTCAGTCGATGCTTCCAGCCACTGGAGCTCCGGTGTCGCGCCAGAGAACAAACAAGATGAAGGATATGTTTGATCAGTGGGTTCGCGTACGAACTGCGGAGAACTGGAAGTTTTGGATTGTACGTGATCAGAGTTCTTTTGTTTAATGAAATACACGTCTTTTAAACAAATGTAAATCTTTGCTTTTTTGTAATTTTCAGTTTAGCACGTTGATTCGGCCGCTTTTGGATTCGTATAATAATGCCGTCTCTACGACGAGTGTGGATGAGCTTTGTCGCACGGTCTTGGCTTGGATTGACCAACATTGCTCACTTGTAGATCTCAGACCAGGTAAAATATTATCCTATGTGAAATGTCTAAATTGATTTGTACAACCATCAGTTCACTCATTTGTATTATTCTGTTCACTTCAGCGGTATTGAATTCGCTGCGCTCCCTTTGTACTACAACGGACATATTGTCAAATCCTGCAAACTTACCAGAAGAAGCTTACAAAGCCGTGAATCGTCCGGGCAATCATTCCGACCGGAGTGGTTCAGGGGATTCGAGGTAGTTATTGAATACCTGAAATCTCTTCAACTTGGACACTACTGTTACGCATGTTTAATTGAATTTTCGATATTCTGTTGGGAAGATGACTAGCAGAGGGGGAGGAGGGATCTCAGGACGCTACTGATTTCAAGCCCACACGTGACGACGACTTAGACTTTGATTGAACACTGAAAATGGTTTCTCTTCTCCTCATTAGCCCCATTCTTCACTTTCTTGCGTCATTTCCAAGGAAGGCCTGGAAGGATTGAACAAATTGCATCACTTGGAAGAATTTAGTAGTGAAATATTTTTAAATCCCTCCACGGGATTTGTAGAGTTAAGTCATAGGTTGCAAGTATTTCTAATGTACAATTATCAGTGCTGTATGGATTATTTGGGAAATATAAGAATGGATTAGTCAAATTCGTTCTTAATTCATAAGAATGATAGCAGAAGCCAAAAATACTCATTTACATCAACAACCAGTCTACCCAATTCGTAGTCTGAAATTAGGGAAAAGATACTAGTGAGCTTGTGTGCGACGTGGCTTCTAAGCTTGGATTTTTGCTAGAAACAAGTGTATATTGCGGGATTTCTATTTGTGCTGTGTGAAAGCTTTTAAAGTAAATGTTTGGGCCGTTGTATGACGAGTCCACTTTTCAGTTTTGATATCATTGAAGGATTACTGTCTTTCTACTACTTTCGTCATTTGTAATTTTCATTGCAAGGTACTATTATCTACGGAGGTGCAAAATATAGTGGTTAAACAAACAAAAAAATCATCAGCGAGCGACTAGCTTTTACCTAAGACTAGTTTCAAATGTCAAGTTCATGGTGCCAAGAATATGTATTGTCGGTTCAATTTGTAAAAAAAAACAAAAAATTTAATCTTGAGTTTCTGATTGTAGCTTTGTATGGCCTATAACCAGAAATTTGACCAAATCATACGTAAAATGTAAAGTGAATACTTAGCATTTATGATATTAGTTGGCCTACTATTCTTAGTAAAGCTTGTCCATTTTCTAAAACGTATGAATGATTTCTCTGTGCTAGGCTTTAACATTATTGTGGGTCTAAAAGTAGGCAAATTACGGAGTTTCCCAAATGATCATTGATCATGTGCTAAATAGGGACATGTCTCGTACCTTTAGTGATAGCCGCTAAGCCATACATACCAAGTAATTACAAGTATAATTAAGACAAGTCACGTGTTCGTTCTATAAATTAAGGCTATGAATGTTAAGCTACATTAAATACGTATTTTTACTACAAGTTAGTAAAATAAAAATAAAAAATCAATGTATCCAAACAAGTACTGTGAATCCAGTCAAGAAAAGGTAAAGAATTATGTCAAGGTACAAAATACGCTCGAGGATTTGAGAAAGACATTATTTTGTAATTGTAGTGAACTTATACATTATTCAACTAGAGTCTTTGAGTAGATTTTTAATGTGCAGCTGTCAACTTTTACTTTGATTAGTAAAAAAAACCTTAAAACTCCTTGTGTGACCTTGAATGTTGACTTGATTTATTTTCAAATCTAACTTATAACTCTTTGGCTTGTAGAAATATTTTTCACTATGAGAAAGTGGCGTTTGGTAAGCTAATCTGTACTCTTAGCTCTAGCTTTCCAACTATTATGCTACTAGGTTGCTCTTGAAATGAAACGAACATTTGTGTGAGATTACAATACAAAAAGTCGATAGACAGACTATAAAGTATATACAAAATTATTGATGTAACAAATCCTCTTTTATTTTTACGGGCCTTTTCTGTAGTAAGAGATTGAGATTGAGGTATAATTTTTAATTAAGTAAATGAACTCCAGTGAATCTAAATATATAAAAATATATATATTATATTATGAAATAAATATTGTTATCAAACATATTCCATTTTCTGAATTTTAGCTTCATTCATTTCTTCGCAAATTGGCCGTCAATTATCGGCTCTACGAAAAGGTTTCCATGCAAAAGTTCACTCGAAATAATTTGGCCGTTTTAAATTCTTTGTGCAACCGTAATCTAAAATTGTTACTTGAAATCCAAACGATACTGCAGATACTTACAATAGGCCAAATTGCAAAAATGAATTTCCGTGGGTAGTTTTCCACAGGGAAGCTTGAATATTATGGAATGACAAACTGTTCCTTAATTATTAAATTATCGTGTAAGATCGGGAATCAATGATTCAATTTTTGATTAAATTAAGTGATAAAGAGCAACAAGCTGTATTCAACGACATTGACTTTTGAAGATTTTCATGCAAGTTTTATTAACGTACGTCATCCGTTCTTGCACTTCTCCTAAATACTATAATTAGTAAATAATATATTTTTCATAGTTGCACCGAAAATATAAATATACGAATATTTAACACATAAATGTAGTTTTCCCATTTTCACCAACAAAATACACAACGGAATTGTTCAGTTTTTTCAATCGAAAATAAAAATACAACGCGTAATACTAAAGTAGGTAATACATGGACAGTAATTCATTCATTTAACCATACTTTTGCTTTTGTGCTTGGCTTGCTAGCACAAGATTCGCAATAGAACCACTCCTTCAAAGTATTCATAATTGGCAACAGGCCGTTGTATAATTTCCCAGCAAAAAATTCAAAAGAGTCCAGAATTTCCTTAGTTTCGTAGAACACAATTGGAAGTCATGGTACTCAACGCTCAACATATTTTAAGTATTTATTTTCTATGTATTTTGAACAGTTCCAGAAAATCTGTGACATTTGGTTCCTGCTTAGAGAGAATTGACCAACTCTTCGCAGACTTGAACCAAGCGTTGGCTAAGATTCTGCATGTACTCCGGCTTCTTGCTCTTCGATGCATTCAATTGTCGCAGTTCTTTTTGAAGAAGCAAGTTTGAGTCATGCTGGGTCGGCAGTCTGCTCGCAGTCCAGAGCCATGGGTCAGCGTCACCCAGCAAATACTGACGGCCCGCCGTCTCAGCTGAACCTGTTCACAACATTGAAATTTGTAGGCCTTATTGATTTAACTGTAGGCAGTTGTATTGGCTATAATGCGTTTGTACTTTTCAGCAGAGATCTGCATTCTTATCGCAGTTGGCGTACTGGACTTCGAAAAAGTAATTTGAATTTTAAGCCCAACGTTTAAGCATTTTCCATTATTGGTTGAGGAAAACAGAAAACTCGGGCCAGCAATCAGTTTGCTGGATTGAATTTTCAAGTATAAAATGTAAAAAAGTTGCGGAACGCTTTTGATCAATATTTCCTTGAACGGACACGCCACTGCACATAAAATACCGGCAAAGTGTAACAAGTATTCTTCGTATGCTTTCCAAAAGAACACGTACTTTTGGATTTCAGATTTGCGTCCGTGCTACTTCCTTCGTTCAGTGGGTTGAACTCAGTTCCTTCGCTTCCATCACTGCTCGTGCTGAGCTTGAGATTATGCTCAGCATCGTTATGGACGGATTGAGCGAGCGAATCTTCCACCGGAGGAACATACACCGTGCATCCCGGGCAACTGTACGGACTGAAAGGTTCAAACCCGTTAGTTTTCATTATACTAATCACAACAGATATACATCCATATATGCCTAGTCGTGTTCAAGCTTCGAGGCAAGCCACTGGAAACGCAAGTAAATTGCTCAATCTCGTAGCGCCAATTTGTGTTCATTGTCTTTCTGTAAGCTTGAATACGCCGAAATTACCTCGATTGGATGGAAATGGATGCAATAGAGCTTTGAGTTGTGACCATTGAACCCATGAGTAATAAAAGTTGAATAGTTTCAAATTGCCACTTCGACGTGATACTTCGGAATTGCGCTTGCGTATTTCCAGGTATTTTAATTTACTACTGGAAGAACCGATTAGCTTTGCCGTCTGAGGCAAAGATAATCTAAGCCAAAACAATTGTAAATCTTCAAATCTCTAGCTAACAGTACTAAATTATGAAATGCTACCTTCGCTAGCGAGTTGCCCACCATTATCATTACACGCTTAAGAAAGCGGAGAAAACTGCTTCTCAAATCGGTTTGCGTAAATCTCCCAAGCTTGTATTGTTTACAATCTGAATGGTTGACCAACTCGCTCTGAGCAGCTCAAGTCCACGTACTCACCGATACTGACACTTTTGAATATGCTTCTCATAGAGATGACACTTGACATTCTTGCGACATCCATACTTTGAGAACTTGCAGCCCATCTTGGACACGTGCACGCCATTCTTGTACTGGCTGAGCAAAATACTTTTCTCACCGCTCTCAGTCTCATTAGTTGCTGGAACTTGGGAAAAGTCGGGAAGATCTGGAAGCTGGAGCTCACTCTCACTCGTCTCAGGCCCAGCAGCACTCGCTCCCTGCGGCACACAAATGAGGCACGGGCTCTGGTCCTCCGATTCAGATTCGTGACAGTAGTTGTGTCGGCTGGAGCCGCAGTGGAAGAGCGGATTTGAGCTTGAGACCACTTCCGCACAGACGCTGCAAGTCCCTGCTTCGTGCATGTCGCCGCTCTTTGGTCCCTTAGTACCGCCGTGCCCACCGCGTCTAAACTCCCAAGGAAACAAAATACTTGAAATGGGACATGAGGCAGACCGTATGCAGATAATTAACGAGGCTGACAGTCCATTTACGAACACGTTGTGTGCCTATAACTACACTATGCAATCCAACTACGTCTATGTGTATCTTCTCCTGGCTGATAATCTCCTAGTGTTACTCAAGTGGAAGTATGGGAAAGTCGTCTTGAGGCTCTGAGCACTAAGCGTAATCTATTCCAGGCCGTCAGTTAGGAACAGATGAGCAGAGGCCTGCTAACTAACTAATATACGAACAACAGGTTTGAACTAAATGGCTTGCTCTAGAGCCCGTGCTAGAATCCCAATAGAATCCTAACCTATTTATTTACTACCTCCTACGTGTCCTTCTCACTCCACGGCACTAACTATAAACTACAAACTGCTTCAGCGTACGCGAAGCATGGACGGACCTGATAAGATAACTATTCCAATGATTAGTCTCCTTTTACTACACGCTCCCTGCAATCTGTCTCTATACCTTCACCAATCAATTCAACCTGGAGTCTCCGTCTCTGTAGCCCACATGCTCCTCGTCATTCCCTTTCTACACAGAAATGGACGGGACGATAGTAAACATTATGCAAAATGTGGGCAAAATTCAATGTGATGTTATATTGGAAGTACGTGCCAAATCAGAGATGGAAAGAGCCGCGTCGGTCAAGCGGGTGGCAGAAGCTCTGGTCTGCCCGAGGAATAAGGAAAGTGTGCTCAACGGCCTGCTCTGCACTCTGAATCAAGGACGTTCCCAAATGAAGTGAATGACACTTTGGCCTACCTTCTAAAGCTTCCTTATTGTTCTAGAAGGGATTCGGTGAGCCCTTTCGAAGAAATGTTTTCCTCCCCGAGCTTTCTTCCGTAATATCCTGCTTGGCACCTGGCACGCTGCTCTTATTTCCAAAGTGTCTTGTCTTCCCTTGGCTAGATAGCCCCAGTTCTTCTACTGCGAAGTAGTCAATGTTTATACTTGGCTAACTGAATAAGTACGGAAATAATATGTAATGTGAGGGGCGGAATTAAATGGGTGAAGGATGGGGAAGGCGTCACACGGCCTCTTGCTCTTCAGCAGCGGCCCGATGAAGACGCTACGTGGAATTCTACTCAAATTCCTATTTATAATTCCCTTAATTGTCAGGTGTACCTGCACCAACTACGGAAGAGACATGACGGTCTCACTCTAAAGTGGGTTGATTTTGTAAGCTATTGATTGCGTCTAATGCTCTGGCTAGGTTGCGGAACAGGAGCTCAACTCGGCTTGATATTCTACATTCAGATACATGCTAGATTCCTTACTATGCAGAGCTGCTCACAGGGAATTGGCCAGGCGACACGGAATTTGAGCTTAACAGCCTTGACAATTGTTACTTTCGTGTGTCGCAATGAGGCTCTTCTGAGGGAATGGGACAAGAAAGCTTGTCAAATACTTGATAGTAATGCAAATGGATGGACATCCCTCTGTTGTGAGCAGCTTCGTACTAGTGACTATTATGCTAATGCTCCAAATCGTCACATTCCTCCTTTCTCTTGAACTGCGTTGCGGCTTCTCGGGGTCATTACCATTCACCGTACGCTCTGCCTAGCCAAGCTTGATTAAACTGTAAACAGCACGAAGCGCATGCATTACTGCAGCTCAGCACAATCACTCGCTTTCCTAATTTGTTTCAACTAAAATATCTAAATATTGATGTGGGTTACAGGTTCCCTCTCAAGGTTTCCTCCTCTCAACGCCTCGACCAGATTTTCAATTATTTATGTCCAGAGCTAATTATTTGATATTTTATCTATCCAAAACTGCGCTGTATTTCATATAGCGTTCCCGAAGCGAATCTTTTAGAATCAAGTCGCTCAACAACCGCAACAGAAATTATGTCTAATGCGAAACAATGCTTTTCACTTTTACGCAGTACGCTACGCTCGTGCAGTATGCTGTAAATGCGGGTCGCCTCCATTCAAACTTACAACGGAAGGTAATTTCAGTGTTAGCAGCTCGGTACATCGCCAAATCACATTTCATTTATGCTTTATTTTTGAAACGGAGCTAAAGAATTTCCATAAAAATCGACTTTTTGATAGAAATTTCAACTCCCATATTATTTCTCCTCTTAGCACATTAGGTATAATGTAAAACAACAATAAGAAAACATGAGGTTAATTTCAGAATGAAGATCTGTAACTTGAACTTACAATTTAGGGCAAATATGTTCTCGTCTATAGACACACTCTACTGTGAATACTAAAGCGGAATAGAATGCGCAATACTGTACGCTACCTTATACACTAGCATTATTTAGAATTACAATTTTCATTCTTCTAATTAATATCGCCGTAAATTAATTGGCTGCAGATTTGATCAATTATTTTTTACTTCATTTGCGGAAAAGCCTTTTTCACTAGTGGACTACACCCGTTTAAAAAAACTAGTTGGAAAACAGGTGGAATATTTATAAATATGCTGGGGTGAACAAATTAGCCAAAACAGGGCAAAATAAATTATACACTTAAATGAAGAAGCCGAATTTTTTCGCCCACACACACCACAGACCACGTCTACTTTGTAACGGCCCATTGCAGCCTTCATATAATTATTAAAGAGAAGGTGCCGCCGTAGGAATTGAGCCTTGAATTTTATTCAAGCTCCAAGCCAGACTCACCAAGTTTAAATTGTTTACTCAGACTCAGCCAAACCAGAGAGCTCAGAAGACCCCCGGATTTTAATTGTACGTCCAGGTACGCAGTTTTAATTCATAAACATAAGCAGAAGTGAAAATACATATTTGAATATTTCCTTGGACGGATATATCTGAACGGAATATTGAACTTGTCAAAATAATGTACATCCGTTTAATTTCATATTTTGAGTGTTTTTATGCAGACGTTATGTGAGGCATCAGAAAACCGAATAATTATATCAACGGAAATGCATGTGTTCTTTTTGCTTTCTTTTTTCTGAATTTAGAACAGAAGACAAGTTCCTAGAACTTAGAATTTTTTTTAACCACTTGCGCCGTTATTCTTTTCGTGATTATAACGTGTTTCGCTGAAAGCTCTGAGCAGCTCGGCGCATCGAGCACTTATGGTCATTGCAATTTATGCTAAATTCTAAGGTAAATAAATCCAGAAGCTCACAGCTTAATATTTTTTCTCCCAACAAATTCAATTTATTAAACCATCAATCCGTATTTCCAATTCAGTGAACAGATAGATCATGATATCATTAAACAAATAGAGTTTTTAGTAGGTTATTCGTCAATTTTTTGTTTTCCTTTTTAAAGTATATTTTGCCAATGATAATTAATAAACTATGCACAAATGCAGCATTCCAAATTTTGAGACCGAAACAACGTACAAATCATCAATGAATCAATAATGAACATAGAAAGTATTTGTAACAATTTTTGCAACTAGCCAACAATGTTAATTTTGTAATATTTTTTAAAATGTGTGTACTATTATTTATTGTCTTTCAAAAGTTGAATATTCAAATGAGGGAAATAGTAAATTCAATTATATATTTGTCAATGCCACCAGAACATAGGTATGAACTTGGTGGAAGGGCTAGGACCCTTTGCATGGCTCAATAGCCGAAGAAGACGAACATAAGGAGCAGGTCGAGGGTCAAGATGGTCAAGGGAACTCTGTTGAAGTAAACCCAGTTCGCTGCTGCCTCATCCTCCTCGTCCACCTCCTTCATGTCAAAACCCTCGTCGTCACTCTCCTCGCCCTCTTCGTCCATCACGCTAACTTGGACTACTTGGCCTAAGCCGTTCTCAGCCTCGTCGTCGTTTGCAGCGTACACAAACATTTGCTTCGTAGCTTCACTCGGCTTCTCATCCACGTCAAAAAAACCAAGGTTGTCCTCGTCGCAGAACTCCACCTTCACGCCCGTCTAGAAATAACAATGTGAGATAATAATTATTGTAGTAATGCTCACAGCGAATTGCCCTGTTCATCGGATATGCAAATTGTTGTACATGTCACATTTGCAGAAGGCCAATTGAGTTCCCTGCATTGCTTTTTAATCAGGCATGTGAATAACTTTCTCCTACTTCTGTTCGCAAACAGTAAAATCAATCCTGCCAAACGCATAGTTGTTGGGAAATAAAAGGGTTTCGGCGTAATGACAAATATTTTTGAGAATATGCGACTGGATTGTATGGGCGTAATGCCTAGCCTATGCATTTTATATGGTCGTAATGAACTTACCAAGTATTCCAAGTCTTCTTTTTCAGCCTTAGCTGCCCCGAAAAGTCGCGGCCACTTCATCCTGGTATAGAGGTTATCGTCTGCAAATAAGACAAGAAGGCAATTTTAAAACAATCCATATGCCAATGAATTCCAGAATGCGCGGCAGGCCGCTATAATTGTTGCGCAATTCTTTATCTCACTGAAACCTTTATGCGCTCAGGGCTGGAAACCAATTGCATTGACGGGGTTAGGTATTTGGGCTTACCAATTGAGCAGCTAGACAGGAAAAAAATTGAAATCTGTGGAGTCAACTGAAATGCTTGTTACTGAAAGAAGTCTTGGAGGCGTAGTGACGCTAACTTTTTTAATTTCAGCTAAATAAGTATTGTAGTCGTGGCATGGCGTTGTTCCCCCAGACCCAGCCCCGGAATCAACCGGGAGGAAGAAGCTCAATTTGCAAGGCAAGGAGTTTGCAGCAGGGCTAAGGAATATGGAACACGCCTGCATTTACTCGCAGCCCACAAATCAGTGCAAAACACAGTGCTAAAACCAAAAGTGTCAATTGCAAGATCACTGAGTTTCATTACCCGAATAGTGTTTTGCCTACCGATGAAAGCTTTTCGCCTGCAACATAAATTATGGCCAGACTTGAGACTTGAGGAATGGCATTCTCCATCAGAAATATGCGCTACATTATCCCTTGGATCAGACCTCGACACCCATATCCTCAGGTCAACTAACTGACCTACCACTAAACGTGATGGGGTTATGCTAACGACTCTTGCATAGATACTGTTTGTTTTTTCCCAGTGCATGTTTTACGCATTTTGAAATGAGTCAACTGGTTTTCTCATACAAATTCAATACACCAATAATTTTAAGCTTTAGAACAAGTTTCTGACAATACGTACATTCACAACAAATTGATTCAGCCCGTTATTCTATAATATCAAAATCTATGTATTCGGCTTCTGATGAGTAAAACGTGTAAACAGTATGCCAGAAGCTAGTAATATGTTTAAATTGAGGATTATGGTTTGAGAAACTTATGCGCCCTGCCTGCAGCCTTATGTTTCAGCATGGGTTAGAAGTTTACACTCTAACCTGGGTCAATCACGTTACCAGGAATAGATACATGATTGGAAACATTTCAGTTTTCGTGTTTGTTTGTCATCATTCGGGTGTAATCGTGTGTCTCATAATGTTTCTACTGGTGCATTTTATCATTGCTGGAATTCAATGTCACTTTCCATATGTCAGCCTTAAATCTCGAGGCAGATGAATTTTTTGTTTTCCGGATTCCACACAAAAACTGTTCAAGGACGCATACTTTAAAACTAGCACCTTGCTCTTAAATATAATATGCGCATTCCTGCTTAGGTTGCTATGAGAAAAGCTAAGCTCTTTACGCAGGTTGTTTACATAAACTTCAAATCTGACACATACACACGTAGATATATGCATGGAGTTGACGCTACCCTCGTTATAAGCAGTAGTGGAATCAAACTGAAGCAAATAAACAAAGGGGGTGAGATATTTAGCATCCAGACAATAGAAAAATTGCAAGCGTTGCATTGCAACCGAGGCTTCCTAGAATTTATATGTCGGTCAACTAATAATCTAGATAGTGCCCCGTCTTAGACGCATGAGAGTGCCTCGGATCCAGATATTCATGATAAACGCACCGTTTAGATTTCTACTAAGCAACGCAACGCCCTATGGAATTTTCAAAACATTCTAATTGTATATTTCAATAATATTCAGTTCGTTTATTTGACACGGTGACATACTACAACTTAATAGTCAACTCTGTATATGATAAAATCGGTGCAGGAAGCACATAATGTTCAACGTGAACACGAATAATTCGGTGAATAATTTGGGTTAAACAGTAGCAGGCGGGTTATAATTCTGACAAACCTATGCTGAAAGCTCTTCAAAACAAAAATCAAAACAAATTATAGATTTTGTGTACTTTACCAAGAAAATATGAATATATTCGGAGCATTCCAAATTCTCATGCATGTGTATCCTTTACTCTCTCGTTCTTAATCTTTTAGGAATTTTTTTAAATGGATTTTTATCAACCTAATTTGTTAATTTGGTGTAAAAAGGATCTTTTTTTTTATTAATCTATTTATTGAAATAACGCCCCTTTTGGGCTATAGCCATACATAAATCTGTAAGCTTTCCGCAATTCCAATCCAAGCTCGAAGATAGAGCGAACGTTCAAACAGACTGAATCAGCGGTGTAAAAATCTAAAACAAAGTGATTTACTCCCAAGAAGCAGAAGGCTCATATTGCATTCCTTTGTATTGTAGAGCGATGAACTGTGAGGCGTTGCTGAACTTTGAACCCTGGCCTGTACTTACGTACGCAGTTGAGGCGACTGCATAATGGTTTAAATGGAAAAGTCCAGGAATTGCAATTTACAATAGGAGGCCAGGACTCGGCTGTTCTAATTTCAGATTTTATTGCCTCCTGTCTAGCCGATTGGATTTTTTATCTCTTCGAAATATTGTCATGCTATACGTAATACCATTCTCCTACGTATGCAAAATGGAAAACAGATAAAGACTTTGCAGAATAGGAGTAATGAATCGTTTACTATATATTTTGTATATTATTTATGCATGTGCAAAATCAGTATCCCATGGCTTAAGTTTCCAAATAACATATTTGAGCACTAATTGAGCTGCGGATAATTTTACGGCAGCGTACTAAATAAACCACAAATAAAAGGATATACGAGGGAAGCCATGTTGTTAATCTCTTTCTCTGGCTATCTGTATACATATGTATGTGTCCGGATTTGAAGTTTGATAAACAACCTTAAGCTTATTCAATGTGAAGCAAAGCGTTCTCATAGAAAATGAAGCAGGACTGAATTCTTGAACTTACCTGGTTTACTTTGTACCTAAATTACAAGTTCACGGGCTTAATAGTTCTGCAGTGTATGCATACGTATGTACCTATGCGATTCGGCCAATTAAATCAGGATCATATCCTAGATTTAATGCTAGTTTGAAATATGGCACACTACTGTATGAATACACATTTGTGCCTTGTTATCGCCCGTGGTAACCTGTTGACCTTATATAATCAATCGATTTATTGTATTAATATTCATTCATTTAAATGACATTTCCCTTAATTTCTTAAATGCCTTGCGTTTTAGAGTACATGTAGTCATCTGATTTAAGCTAATTCCTACACGATGCTTCTGTACACGAGGAATCTATCAATTTCAATCTTAATTCTATAATAGCATTACCACAATGCCAGGTACAAAACTCCAGTTCGTTGTTTGCCCCACGTACGTCGGGAAATGTGGAATTCAGAAATCCAGTGACAGAAGTTGCAATTAAATACTATATTTATGCAACAGCTTGTCTGGAAACCTCGTATTTAGTTATTAAAATAGTTTTGACTAACTTCTAGCTTTTTTGGCGTATTTCCAAGTATTACTAGGCCTGCTCCATTATGGCGCAGCGAGGTGTACCAACAAGCCGTGACATATTCGTTCAGAATGTGTGTAAGGTACCTAAACTAAACTAAACTAGGTAACTAAACTACGTTATGGAGAATTTGGCAATAAAATTGGCTTCTTGCTTTGTTTATGGATATTTTCTATTCCATTTCTTTAATACAGCAGCAGTAGATCAATCATTTTGGTAAGTAGCTGAGATATGGCTTTGGTTTTTGCCCATGCCCATGCTTCTTGTAGCAGAGGCTTCTGTTTGGAATACCTTACTAGCTGGCCAAAGAATCAGTGCCAAGCACTGATCGGTAACTTGCATGAAAATATAAAAGTAGTGTTTTGAGCCCTGAAATAACCAATCAGAAGTCGAATGAAAACCTAGATAAAAAGAAAGATGCTAACCTGCCTACATACATACACACATCACAAAATAAATAAGCTCGTTATAAGTGAAAATAGTGAGTCAAATAAGGCTTCTGGTTATCAGATTTTGGTTGACCTTTACTTTTTGAATAATCTACATTTCCTTGCTACGTTGTTACGGCGACTCCCACTCTCTATTGTTACAAAGTTCTTAGCGCCTAAATTCTGTAAATTGATTTTTGTAAATTGAAATTCTGTAACTCGGAGTGTCTACCTGTACGTGGAAGTACTTTTATTCTCATGCCAACCCATGCACTCGACGTGACTGACTGTATTTTAAAATTATGTCAACAAACAAGGGTTTTGGGAATCTGAATCTGGAAGTATTAGAGCTCCCAGCAAGCCGGGTTAATTAGGATTATTAATTATTTCAATTAATAATTAGTTAATTTACTAATACACTTTCTCTCGTCTCGAATCATCCGTTTCAGCCTCAGACAGAAAGATAGAATGACATCATCACAGAGTCATTAAGCTGGTTATACTCTAGGGTACTGCATAGTACAAATTAGTTGCAAACTTGCATAATGCTGTGTTCAAATCATTACACAGTTGATTCTAGGAATAAGTATTTAACTTTAAACTCTAAATATTACCAATTATGACCATTATCATAGGGCAGCGTAAGTACTTACCAGAATCAGAATAACCTTCCATGCAGATAAGCAATTGCATAAGTATTGCATTCGATGCACATCATTCGCATCAAATTGCGATGTAGGATTCAGACCTGATAGTGGCAAGTGGCATATCAATACTCATAATTAAAGCTTGGCATATTCCTTATGCATATGTACCTATGGTCTATCTGATTCGGTATACCAAGGAAAATGGACATTGGTATTGAAGGCGAAATAAATTGCAAGCAATGCAAAATAAGTGCAAGACACAGCACTACAAATGGATGGATGTATTGTGCAACTTTGAAACGCGATATCGGTACCAAGTCGTAATTCTCGTGAACGCAACCTCATAAAGAATTTCTAAACACAAACATTTTCTTGGCATTAAAACAATGAGAATAAAAAAATTCAGCTGGATTTTTAATTGCGCAGATACCCCGTCCTAAATTCCTAAGAAATGAACACTGTTTCCTCCTCATTGTCAAATGTTCCCATTAACATGATTCCTTCGATGAATCGATGATTTGGAATCGGATGACCTCGTTCTTACCTATATACATACAAAGTACTAACTACAACTTGGAAACGAGATAAAACCAAAGGATAACCTCATTACCGATGGCATGAGTAACAAAATGCATGCTTTGAACAATCAAAGCATTACTGGAACTTGGGAAATGTTTCATAATTTCATGTTTGATTTATTCATAACTTTCAAAATATAGTGCTTCATTGAACATAAAGCGTTTACACGATTAATTCACATTCAGACTAGGACAACTTATAGCTATAACTCAAAAGTTCGAGTGCAATTTGCACTGAGTGCAACATTGGCATCAATAACGAAGCAGCAAGCGATTATAATTTGAACCACCAGAAGGGTCGTCGTTAGAACTTTATTTGGAGAAGGGATGTTATGGCATTAAACTGGGCGACCGCCGAAGGCGGAAAATTTTTGCGTTTCCTGGTAACGCATTTTTGAAACAATTCTTCGAAAGCTCACACAAGTTTATATTTCATACGGAATTTTAGGTACGACAATATTTTGGAATAATTTTGCTGGAATAGTGCATTTTGTGCGTTTTTGGGCCGCAACTGACACATACAGAACACAGGAATCTTTTTTTTTTCAAATCCCTTTCAATATTTTTCGTTTTTGTGATGAACAATTTGTCCTGGCTAATAAACTGTCAGTGTGTTTCGGGAGGGGTGTCTGCTCCAACCCTCATAGACCCATTCTAGCAAAGCTCAAAATCGTGGGCAAACTTCCCTTGTTCCAGGAAATAGTTACGCCCTTCCAACAAACGCCCCTTCTCCAAATCTGTTTTTAACAGATAATTGATATGTGGTTAAGCAATTGTTAATTTTAAATTATTGAAGCCTTTTAGAACGCATGAATTCACAAATGTAAAACCTTTATACATCTCACATAATAATCACAAATACTAAATATGTTCGACTAGTCGTGTTCATAAGAAAAGCTAGCACCAGACACAAAGAAATCACAAAATAAAAACAAGCAGATCCGCTTCTGCAGATCAAAGCACTAGAATGACATTAAAAATTGATACATAACTAATCTAGTAAGTCTCATAACTAATCGTAAGTGGTTACCCTTATATCTAACCCCACTCCAATTCAACACAAAGTTGATATATTTGAATATCTTCCTCCTCGTTTTCATAACGCTGTTACCTTGAACCTGGGACGTGTCGTTTCTTGTTTAGCTGTACCCGCCTGAAGAAGTGCCATCCACTACTGCTGGTGAGCAGACTAATGTGCTTAAGGTTGTGCATAATTATGTTTCACATTACATTGATATTGTGCGTTGACTGGTCGTCTGATTTCGGAATAATTCCGACTACCGACGAGAAATTATCTCGAAGAAGAAAGTAAATGTTGGCTGTCAAGCTGCAGAATGATTAAGTAAAGAGATTCTTGAATTTCTTCTTGTCCTCAATTGCTTTGTTCTTTTCCTCTTCACCCAACACCTTCAATTCATCCACCACGGCCTTCTTGAGAGATGAATCCAACTCAACAGCCCTGATATAGTCCTCACGAGCTTTGTCGAAATTCCCAACGAGTCGATGACATTTGGCACGACGGAAGAATGCTTTCGTATTCTCTGTACCAAAGGATTTCACAAAATTGCAAAAGTTTAGATTAGGCACAGCTGGAATCGCATAAATACGACAAAAACCAGTGGCTTTAACTTCCTGGGGTTAAATTCCAGGATCAAACTTTTTTGCTACAAATTCTCTGATATCTAAGCTACATCACAGGGTATCACAATTTGCTGAACCCCGAGCGGCCTAAAATAGCCCTTACCCGGTACCGTCCTTTAGCGGAACCGCTTCTTCCGCATTTTGCGCGATGTGACCATGGCGGTCACATTTGCAAAACGTTAATTATTTATCTACTTCGTTCTTGAAAGCCAACTAAAACAATTTACTGCCTATTCATCTATCAAATGCTTGTAAGTAAAGTACATGCATGCAGTAAATTATTTAGGTACTTATTCAAATTACCTGGTTCAACTTTAAGGGCATTTGTGATATGTTCAACTGCCTCGTAGTATAGCTTATCCTTCATCAAACACAGAGAATAGTTGAGAAGAAGTGGAACTTTTATTTCATCCAGTTTCATGGCTTCAGAACTTCCAGGCTTTTCCCTGAATTTATAAAATTTTAAAGTTATGTGTCTTACTTTACAATTTGTATTTGTACACTGTAGACTATATGTGCCTGAACTTACGCCAGGGAAAGGTGTTCCAGCCGCGATATGGCTTCGAAGTAATTGGCACGAGCTCCTTGTATGTCTCCTTTGTTAAACTTCTCGTTTCCAACATCTTTGAGAATAGGAACGGAATCTAGCTTCTCCGCATTGGTCAATTGCCACGATTCTTGTGTATACTCACCCAACTGCTGAACGGTAAGCAATTCTATTTTTTAAAGAAATTAGCTACATTTGATATGATGAAAATCTTCCTCTTCTGCGCACGAATTTCGAGAGATTCAATCGTACCAACAGTAAAGATTAACGGTTGGGGCTTTTCCATCAGTTTGTCCAAGTCTTGATAGCCCACACCCTGGGTCATCATGCCGCAGCAGTGATGGGTTTGGTGATTATGATTGTGTGGCTTCTGTGAGTCCCGTAGTGTCTTGGAAAGGACCGGATATTGGATACAAAACTGTTAAAACAAAAAGGAGTATAAAATTCAATCCAATACACTTGCCACAATACCTTGGATTTGAACCAAATAAAGCTTACTGGAGTCGGAACTTGAAACTTGGCCACTTCCCCAACCATCATCGTCTTAATCATGGTCTCAAATATTTCGACTTTAAATTTTTTCCCTAGAAGCAGTTCCATTGGGTTGTTCATCGTTCTTGTGTCATCAATTATAGTGTCCGGGTCACTCCACGTGCTACAGCGGTAATGAAATGTTACCTAGGTCAGAATAAATAGGGATTATAGGGTACAGTAAGTGTATATTACACACACATGTATAGGCTCACAGCTGAAAAACAAGTACAAATATAAATTACTTCGTTACAAAAGATTCCAGCGTTTTGACTTCGATAAGAAACACAGATCAGATCAGCTTGAGCCTCTGTTAATTTAATATAATTATTGATTCTAAAACAATAACCGCTAAACGCGTCTAGCCTCCCCATTGTCATATTCCGTAATTTGTATTTTCTGTATTTTCTGTAATAACTTTTGACCTGTGAACCATACGCCGAAATAGCCAGAATGTGTGAAAATGGATTAGCAACTTTGAACTATTTTTCTATTGTCAGATATGGGTCAGAGGGTAAGTACAACGTTAGCTGAGTGATTGCCAAATGCCAACGTTCTTTATATCGATGCCTTATGTTTACCTCGCGCAGCCCACATGTTCCTTATACTTAACCGTAATTTGACTGATTTGTGACTTGCCTGTTGCGTACAGGGTGACACAAAATGATTTTTAACCGTTGTTCATCTTACATGCGATATATCAAATTAAAGAGAATTTCATTGCGGATCTAATGGAATAATATCTGGAAATCGCTTACAAGCGGCCGCTGCACAGCGCAAGAAAGAGAAAATAACCCCTTCCTCCCACCCAAATACTATGACCATTTGATTTTTGGCCGGATTCAACTCCATTGTCGTGACATCATGGTAGATTACATAATATATTGTATTTCTCACCTTGGTCCCATATGAAAAGCTGGGTAGTTTCCCGGTACCAATACTGGACAGGGACTTGGTGACACCTGCGGGAAGAAGGCCTGGCTCCAGTTCGTCCATGACTCAAGGAAGCAAGACTGAATGGAGCAAGGCAGTCCACAGGCTGAGCACCTAATCAATAATCTAATTCCCCCACAGACGAGAAATGGTCTGGTCTGTGTAATTCCACTAATTTCTAGAACAAGGACGAATGATTCAATTCAACTGCCAGCTTAGCCGCTCCTGCAGCTCAGATGGTATTATATTATACGCTTTCTCCAACTTTCTCCCCATCCAGATTTTGTGCACTCATTCCATCTACCTTGTTGTCAACTTGTCATAATATTTCAGCTGTGTTGGTCATTCTAAATTCTGCCTTCCTCCTGGTTCTAAATACGGTAAGTTGGTTCTTCAAACTTCGTAGCTTATTTCACCCATGCCCTATGCATCATGCAATTCAGCACGCACAACGTTATTCAATTCTGTGGCCACACAAAGGAAAAAGGAAAAACCCAACAGAACAATGCCAATGCTTTCGATCAACGATTTTGTCATAAATCCGGTTACGATTATAGGCCGGGAAAATGGGCACACGCAACTAAAAAGGAAGTCACTTTCTGCATAAATTTGCAGTGTGGCCTGCACCAAACTACAGGCTGCATAATGCATAATATAATGAACTTAAGCTTTGCTCCTTCGACCATGACCATGGCATCATAAAACTGTAGTCTTTCTTAGTGTACAAAAAGTGTTTAAATTAATTTGAACACCTTTTCCGGTTAGCGCATTGAAGTACTTTCTTTTCGAGTTTCGAGTTAATTATTTTCATATTTCAGAGTTCTGCACCATTGTATGATAGTTGAAGCTTGATCTCTTACTTTTGTTCACGATGACCAATTTACGTCCATTACATTGAATTTCGCGCGTTTTTGTGCATACCTTTAAGCTGCATTAGGTTAGCTTTGGTTATTCATTATTCATTACCACTGCTTACTACATTATTGCTTAATATATTGCTAACTCGAGTTCCTCTCTGTCTATAGTTAGAGAACTGAGCTATTGTTAGAAAGTGTAGTCTTCATAGTATTGAATGAGCTGCATATTGCCAATTTATGTGTATTTTTTTCTTCAAATTAGTAGCATGAAGGCAATATTGCAATACAATGCGCACAGGGTCTACCATATATGTAGAAAAGTACATAGAAATTGGGAACCCCTCTCATGTCCGAGGCCTTATGCAACGAGCGAAGCGTGGTAATGTATCTTGAGGCCTCAAAACTCGGACTTGAAAGGGTTTCAAGCTGCTAGACTCTATACGATTACTAGCATTGCGTACTGTCTATCTTTTGCCAAAAAATCAAAAAGGGTCATACTTAAATACAACGCATTTTTGTAAGAAGCAAATAATAAAAAAAAAAGCTCGACGCAGACCTTGTCGATCTGTAATCTGTAATTATTGTGCAGACCTCTGAGTCGGCCTGTGCGTTGAGTGCAAGATTCAAAGGCACATGGTATTTTCGTGTTTACAGAGGCGGTCTGGCCAAAACGTAAGAGAAAGAGTTAGAAAATCCTAGTAAAACAAAGCGTTCGGTTCGGAGTTGTAGAAGCTCGGAACGATGGCTGCCTTAACCGTATTTTCCAGACTTATTTCCTCAGGTAATGATTAATTAATAGTTGAGGCTCTGAGGTGACAGACTGTTCTAACCCCTAGGCTTGTCTATTTCTAGTTGGGAAGCAAATTCACACGCAAAGTCCAGGCCTCATCGCTCCCGCCTATCCTTATGTAAGTAATCAACTTCATGCATGCATGATGTAATAATGAATAATGCTAGGCAAATCCATTGTTAAGCCCCCTTGGGCTAGGCTCACTGCTAAATTTCGAATCAAATCAATTGGACTCCTTTGAAGCGATAAGGGTTCTGTCGTGTGTTGTTGCCTTGTCGTATTGTGTCACATGCCATTCAACATTAGAAATGACATAGTCAACAGTCAGCCTTACGAAAATTATTCAGATATCCGAGTGTAATATCCGTGTAAAAATCAGCCCCATGCAACCGACAGCGACAAAACAGCGCTTGGTAATCATAGTGATCGCATTAAAACTGAAGCTAAGATAAACGGTTCGTTTGCATCTAACGGGGCGCAACAGGGTGTCTCATCAGTGAAGTGAGTTACATTCATTCAAGCTAGGTAAGGTTAGGAAGAACGCCCCGAAGGAGTTACAGCCCTTTTTGACAAAACAAATCTCTCCAAAGCGTATCCGCGTGTATTTTATTTATTAAAAAATTCTTGTGAATCTTGTGCTTGTATTGTTCTACTACAGAAGTTTGGTATTCCAAGAGTGAACTGGTTGTCCACTTCATACATCCGTTTCTATGCTGCTGCTGGAGAAAAGAAGATTTACCAACGCGACAAGCCCCACTGCAATGTAGGAACCATTGGGCATGTTGACCACGGAAAAACCACGTTAACTGCTGCAATTACTAGAAGTACGAACCCGAATTCCTTCTTTATTAATCCCGAAATCTCCCATTCTTGTTTGGACTTTCTATTAATACGTTTGATTTTTAGTTCTAGCCGAAAAGGACTTGGCTTCTGTAAAACGTTATGATGAAATTGACAATGCACCCGAGGAGAGGCAGCGTGGTATTACAATCAACGTGGCCCACGTCGAGTATGCTACTGTCAATCGTCACTACTCTCATACTGATTGTCCCGGACATGCTGATTACATCAAAGTAATCCAAAACAATAGTCTGTAAAACTCAATTTGACACATTGAGTCGCCTTAAAACTCCAATTGCCGATTTCATACAAACTTTGTTTTTGTGTTCTGGATTAGAACATGATTACGGGAACTGCTCAAATGGATGGTGCCATTCTTGTCGTGGCTGCCACTGACGGAGTCATGCCACAAACTAGAGAACATCTTTTGCTATCCAAACAAATAGGAATTCAACACATCGTGGTTTACATAAACAAGGTTTGATTTGATTCTCCTTTCGGTTCATAACACTCTAACACATGGGGTATGTAAGCCTCTGAAGTCATCTCCGTATGTATTCTCAACGGTTTAGGTTGATGCAGCTGATTCGGAAATGGTTGATTTGGTGGAAATGGAAATCCGTGAATTGATGACCGAGATGGGTTTTGATGGAGACAATGTTCCCGTAATCAAGGGCTCCGCTCTTTGTGCTTTGGAAGGAAAGAATACTGATATCGGTAAAGGGCTGTTACACGCCTGCAAAATCTTCTATAAGCCCTAAATAGCTTAGGAGGAAATTTTTGTAAAAAAAAATAGTTTTAACAAAAAGAAGCGGAAAACAAAGGGTAAAGAGGAAGGGAAAGGGAGGAAGAGGAAGAAAAGAGTAAAAAAATAAGAACTTATTTCAACTAGAAGTGTAACTTTAAGAAATTCTGAGCAAAAACAGGGAGGAAATAATTTGTCCTTCGGAGGAAATTCCTAACCAGGTAGAAGATTTTGCAGGCGTGGGCTGTTATATGATTTAAATTATTTTGGAATCATCAGAAAGGAGAATTATTGTACAATTGAAATTACAATGATTCTCAGGACAAACATCAATTACCGAATTATTGAAAGCCGTGGATAGTTTCATCCCCACTCCAGTCCGTGACTTAGACAAGCCTTTCATGCTGCCAGTCGAGAACGTCTACACTATTGCTGGTAAGGCAGCGTATTTGTAAGAAAACTTCATAATTTACATTGAGTTAGACTGACAAGATCAGTGATTGCGAAATGTATGTGATGTGGTTTTGCTTTCGCGTGGGCGAGCCTTACTTCTCGATTCACGAATAAATTCGCAGTTTCTCTGTAACCAACAATGTACTCCCGCTGTCAAATATTGAGTCCTGCACTGACCTACTAATATTTACAACATCCGCGTATTACACAGGACGTGGAACAGTTGTGACAGGACGACTGGAGCGAGGTGTGCTGAAGAAGGGAAACGAGTGCGAAATTATTGGCTTTGGGAAAACAACCAAGACGACTGTAACAGGGATTGAGATGTTTCACAAGATCTTGGAAGAGGCTCAGGCCGGTGATCAGTTGGGTGCCCTTGTTCGTGGAATCAAACGGGATGAGCTTCGACGTGGAATGACGCTCTGTAAACCGGGTACCATGAAGGCTTATGATAATGTTGAAGCTCAGGTTAGTTTGGGCCGTCGGTACATGAGATATCGCACATAAAACGCATATTAAAATGACCTGCACCTTCAAGTTTATAGTGGCTTGTGCTGTAATTTGGTTACCTATATTTAGTGCTACGTTTTGACCAAAGAGGAAGGTGGTCGTGCAAAGCCCTTCACAGCCTATATTCAATTACAAATGTTCTCTAAGACTTGGGATTGTGCGGCTCAAGTGACGATTCCAGGCAAGGATATGGTCATGCCAGGTGAAGATGCCAAGTAAGTTCAAACTCTCAAATTAAATCCGGTAAACTGCAAGAAATACAACAACCTTTCTTCTTCGTGCCTTCAATTTGTAGACTTCACATGAAGCTGTACAAGCCCATGGTGATGGAAAAGGGGCAGAGATTCACCCTGCGTGACGGGATGACCACACTTGGTACCGGAGTCATCACGGCCATCAGCACTAACCTCACTGATTCTGACAAAGTACTTCTTAGTGAAGGCAAGAAAGGAATCGAAAAGCGAGCCAAGAAAGCAGCTGCTAAGGCTTAAAACTGAGGAATGACTTTACTGAAAATATATACCATCTCACGATTATAGCATTTACCTTTGTTACTTTGTTTCTCAGTCATACCTAAGGTGTCATTAGTATAAAATAGTGAATGAACTTAATAGTAGTTCTATATATATTTCGGTTATGATTGGCTGCCTTTTTTTTTAGATTTTATGTGTACGTGGAGACGTTTGAGAGACTTAATAAAATTCTTTGTAAACTTTAGACTCAACATGCCTTGCTGTTCTTATATTTAGACGTGAGAAATAATACTGAATATGTTCAAAACAGGATCTTTTGTAGTTTAGCTAAATTTTTTTATTGAAACGTAGTAATATATTGTCTTTCAGTTAGCAAGTGTTGATATTTCCTTTAGACAAAATGAAGTATTAAAGTAAAAGTAGTAAAGAAGTAACTTAACAAACAAAGAATTTTGATTACATCCACGTGTTAGTTTCACAGTGACACGATGGAATGCAAGTTAACAACTGATCTTCGACGAAAAACTCTGTATACTGAGGTTAATTGTTTAGAATTTATAAGTCTTCATCATCCTCTGGGAGAGCAACTTGCTCAGCAGCCTGTAGAGCAGAATAAACAAGGATTTAGAATTATGGGTCTACAATAATTCTCCGGACAGACAATCGTATTACTCTTAGTTGTGAAGTGAATTCTTACCTTGAGCTCTTGTTGAATCTGAAGCTTCCATTCAGGGTCCATAACCACTTCCGGTGGAGCCAAAGCAGGCATTTGAACGAGCTCCAAGTTGGGGTCTCCAATCAACTTGCGTGCCAACCAAAGAAATGGCTTCTCGAAATTGTAATTACTCTTGGCCGAAATGTCGTAATATTGAAGATTCTTCTTACGATGAAAGACGATGCTCTTTGCCTTGACTTTCCGATCCTTAATATCAACTTTATTTCCACAGAGGACAATGGGGATGCCCTCGCAAACACGGACCAGATCTCGATGCCAATTGGGAACATTTTTATATGTAACCCGAGAAGTCACATCAAACATGATGATAGCACAATGACCCTATTGAAACAATGACAAGGAATAAATACAACGTTTTACTGATGCAAAGGAAAATAAAAAGTAGTCAGAAAAGCAGTCCGAATTTTTCGTATAATATGAATGTAAGAAGTATATTAAGTTAAGACGACGTGAAGAAATTCAAAATATGCAAAATTATTGAATATGCAAAATTATTGGGTTTATGATTGAAAGACAATATAACTAACCTGGATGTAATAGCCATCACGAAGCCCCCCGAATTTCTCCTGGCCAGCAGTATCCCAAACGTTAAAACGAATGGCACCACGATTGGTATTGAAGACCAAAGGATGAACCTCGACACCCAGTGTAGCCACATACTTCTTCTCAAACTCTCCGGTCAAATGACGCTTAACGAAAGTGGTTTTACCAGTGCCCTGCAAAGACATACAAGATACAAGGTATTAACAAGCTACATTAAATACCTAAGCACTTGCTTATTGTTGAGTTTGTTATCTAGCTCATATTTAAGTTCCGGTACAGCTCATTCAAATGCATTAATGCTAAATAACTTACCCCGTCTCCAACCAGGACGCACTTGAAAGTAGGCATATCTTGACCTTCAACCTTAGCCATTATGATCACAATTGTTTGATAACTTCAAAAAATCTGAAAATAGGAAACAATGTAATTGTTATAAATTAATATTGAGTTCAATTTATTTGTAGAAGCAAATATTCGGTTTCATATTATATTTGATTACTTAAATAACTGTCTAGATGCCATATGCGCGTGAAAAAATAAATTATAATAATAGAACCTAGTAAGTACTTCATAAAAACAAAACCTTAACTACCACAAATATAACGTCTTTCTCATATTTTGTATTTTAAGTTTTGGTTTATATTATATATTATACACTGACTTGAGAGTTGTTCATTTAAAATTTAAAATGTAAACCTGTTTTCCGTTCGTTGAATAGGCATTCAATGTTCAAGTAAGTGCATAAAAACTATAAAATTAAGTGGTGAATTAATTTAACTCTTTATCGGCCACAAGTTAAGGTGGGAGTAACGATCAAAACACGTTTAAGTACTTTAATTTGTACGGTGTATGTACGAATAACGAACGTTAAGATAGGACTTAGGTTAATTAATTCTGTGAAGTTAAAGTCGAAAGTTAAGCGTTTGACCAAATCCTGTTTTCACTTAATTTCAGACCATTATTTATTCAGCCATTACTTAGTTACACTCAGGTTACACAGCACACTAAAAGAACAAAGGCTATTTCCTTAATTTCGCAGCCAACAGCCAACGGTAAAGATAAAGAAGCGTAATAAGAGGAGCTAAGGCCTCCTTATGCCGCCGCAACAGAGCTCGGGAGGCCCTGGACTATGGACTCAAAGTCTACCGCGCAGCGTGAGCCTATTCACCCCGACCTGCCTTGTCCCGCTCTTCCCTGGCCCTTTAAATCCTAACCTGCTAAATCCAAATAGTCTGAGAACCGAATCCGCAAAAGGTCAAGCCTGGCACCTGGCTAGCAAAGGACTGAGTAAGCGGGAGAACGAGCGTTCAGTAAACGTGAGCCTGACTCACTACGTCTCAAATCTCCACTGAGCTACACGCAAGAGCTCCGAGCCAATAAACCTACAGTATTTTCTCGGCCATGGCTCCCTTCCCAACCAAGCCCACAAGTGGCCTAGGTTTGGTGGGCCTGGTGTGGAAAAAGGCGGTAGGCCCGTTTCACTGCATGGGCAAAAATGAAAAATGCCGGCTCAGGCTTTCTACACTCTACAAAACTGGATCTAACTAGCCAAATAGCTCCACTAACCTTCACACTCCAAACAGCTCCTCTTCCCAATTGCCCAGCTACCAAATTAGGATCAAATCCAAAGGTTAACTAGCTTGTACTTTGGATAAGACAGAATTTGGACTCGAGACAACCGACCTTGCGTAGCGTTCTACAGGCCAAAGGAAGGTGACTGGGAGAAGCAGATGAGAGAGGCACGTGGGACACGGAAACCCACGCCCAACCACGCTCAGCCACACCAGCCCTTCTCAATGGAAGCACATGGGCCGTGGCTCGGGTGTGGTGTGGTGTGTTTTGGAGACGTCCTAAGCCCTCCCATCTACCCTGGCCACCCCCATCAACTCCGGCTTACATGCATAATTAATTGAAATATTAAATTCTGAAATCTATATATTTCAATTCTGCGTAAAATTAGGAACTGTTAAAACTTACTTTGGTTACGCTGTAGCTTAGCCTCTATTTTATGTGCTGTGTATAAATGAGCATATTGTGTGGATGTGGATGGGGAGTGGGTACAGCAATGCAGTGGTAATGGTAACGGCTTGAACTTTCCAGAGCAGAGCCAGCATAGCATAGCAGCAACAGCCCAAACTCCAATGCAAAAGAAAATGCATGGTATTTGCGTATTGCAAGATCCCGCCTATGCATGTGCCTAGCTTGTATGACCAGGCCAAACTCAGATTCGGTTAACTCGGCTTCGGGAAAGAGGAATTTGGCTTCGACGGAGGTCTGTGACGGGTTTCGGGCAGAAGGATATGTAAGGAAAATAGAACAGTTTGGAGAATTTAAACGGAGGGCAGCCAGTAGGACAAACTACCATTATTATGTCGTAGAACCGGGGCTTTTGTGTAGGGAATTTCGTGTTGAAATTGAATTTTCCCACCTAATTAAAGCATTTTTAAGTAAAAAAAAACTTGTTTTAATTTAAACAAAGGAATTTAAATAGCATGTGTAACAGTTCTACAAAAATATTTCCCTGGAAAAAAGTTCCATATTTGGAGCAAAGGTTCGGCCGAATATGTTTTGATTAAAATCCTGTGGGTAAAAGTAACCGAATTTTAAAATAACTTTTTGATACTTCATTAGAAATAAATCCCAATTACAAAATCCTAGCCTGACTGAACGTTGGCTGATCAAAATTCACAGTTGGAGGTCAGAGGGTACAAGAAATTGTGAATGTTTGCATTCCAGTAGTGGCTTTGTTTTCTTTAATAAAGCATGTACTAACTACCTTCAACGCGGGATCTGTAAGTATGTCGTGTCAAACGTGGAGCTAAGAACGCTGAGTGCTAACTTCAACAAAAAAGATGCAATAAGACTTAAGAACTCTCGAATTCAACAAATTATTTTCAAAACAGCTTCAGAGTTAGAAAATACTTATTGCAATACACTTTCGAAGTGCACAAAACAGCAGTACAATAACTGAAAATTAACCGAAGTCGAAAAGTTGCATGCTGGTTACACGAATCGGAGTCAATACCACCACCAACTACTGTCAATGTATTGATAGCTGTGTACAGTAGCCGGCACAATAATTTGGACACCTTTCGAAATATCATTCTGCAACAGTAGTAGTCTCTGTGTCAGTAGTTTACGAAATGCAAATTCAATTTCAACTAGCTATGTAGAATTGAAATGCAACTTTTGCACTCTGCCCAGAATGCTATTTGTTGATTGCAATGAAAAGTTTTACAAGATGAAGGCTAACTAAATATATATGTATATACACACAAGTAATCTATCTAGAATTGGAAAATTACTTTCCGAGCAAAGTAAAACTTAATCAGATCCACCCTAAAATAACCTTGCGTTCTCTAAGTTCTGATTAATTTTCTCTTCTGTTTCCCTTCCAAAGTTTTTTTATATCCGGCAAAGTTTTATTTACTGCTCCATTTACTTTGGATCAAGTTCCGAAGCTCCAAGTGGAATTGTTTACGGCTTTGGATTCACGACGACGATCCAAGAAGTTGAACTGTTCTATGCCGAATGTAAAACGAATCTATTTCTATTGGTTTATGAAAATGATTAAGCGTTTCTGCTCGTAAATAACCGATAAATTATTACGTGATTTGGTCAGTTATTTACATTACAGGGAAGTGGCTTGTCGCCTGTCGGCCATTGGCTGGCTATTGGACTGGATAAGACATTTAAGCAACTTTAATATGATTAGTTTGATTTGATGTTACCTGAAACTCACACTCATTACTTGTGTAGTAAAAACATTTTAAAAGTAAGAACGAAATTAACATTTTTGACTTGCAGCATTTGGAATGCTTGCGGTTATTCAAAATCTTGCTATCCTTATAGAATTCTAATCCTAGTGTAATCAATTTAGCGGCCAAAGGCAATAATGCTTGGTGTAATTATTTTACCGTATCTTTATTTATTGGAAATTCTATTTTTTATATAATCTTTGTTCATATAATCTGAGAAGTACTTTAACTATTGAAATCACTAAACGGACATATTTATCAGTGCTTAAGCTCTAAGCTGGCTCTACCAATTCCAGTTGAGTGGCTTAGACTTGAGAGATTCCGATAAAACGTATTTTTACATAATGTACATACATACGATTACCACTATGTTCTCAATTGAGTAAGTTACGCTGAAAGTTTATCTGACACTGTTCATAAATACATCGTGTACGTACAAGTCCAGCCTTCGTGCCTGTTGCCTTTCAAGACTGCATTCAACAGTTTAGTTTCAGATTGAGGAAGCAGTTTTAAAATGGGAAAACTTTATTCCGGAAATAGTGTGGCTGCGTCTTCTGTAGTGTTGTACTTTCTCTTCTTCTTGCTTCAAGACGCGAGCCCAGGCTTTGTTGATCCGGGTGCGGTGTTTGTTGAGGGCTTTGAGGGTTGGGGAAGCTCACTCGCTTGGTTTGGTGATGTTCTGGGTGGAATGCCACAAAACGTTCAAGATGAAATCACTGAAGCCTTCTTTTCGGTACACTTTCCCTCTTGACTTGCTCGGAAATACAAATATATATGCTTAGCTTCTTATCCAGCAGTTGCTTTCATCTTGATATTTACTTGAACCATTTTACGGTAGGCGGATAAGCTGAATCTAAATATACTCCGGTATACCATTGGAGGTACGACGCCAGATAATTACGTCTGTGGCCCTTACCGTGCTGGCGGAGCAACCGAGTCGTTTTGGGACGGACCTGACTTTCCTTATAATTGTAATTATTCAGGAAACATTCTATGAAATCAACTCTCATGCATGTATTTATGAAATCATGCACAAATTACAATTTTGTCAGGGTCCCGGGACCCACGTGCACGGAAAGTGCTATTGGCGGCCAAGCAATATGGCGTGGATACTTTCGAAGCGTTTTCAAATTCTCCACCACAATGGTTCTAACGACATTATAATATTACATACTCCTACCGGATCCCTGTCACAATAACCGCGAAAACATTTTAAAACGAGAGGTTGAGTTGCTTAGAAACTTTTGGAAATCCTAATTTAATTATATTCATTCTTAACGGGACAAAATCAACAACCGGACCCTTCTTGTTTTAAACCGCTTTCGCGACTATTGTTTGCTTTTGTATTTTCTGACACCTAATATAAATGGATAGCAAATTCTCTTTGAGCTGCTTGGTAGCAAGATTCCAGTGTGGCTAAGTTATGGAAATACCTACTAATTATTCGTATAACGCTGTTCCCTCGCAGGATGACAATTTCAGGCTGTTCCAAGGGAAATGATGAAGGAGGAAGCCTTCATAAGAATTTCGACCATGAGAATGGAAATGCTGATTTGTTCGCCGACTACTTGACAGAAGTAGTCAAGTACTACCATGAGAACTACAATGTTACTTTCCAATATTTGGCTCCATTCAACGAGCCATCGTCGGCATACTGGGGTGGCTCTACCTCGTCACAAGAAGGCTGCAATATGGATCGAGTGGGAATGGCTGCCGTCATCCGAAGCCTGGACACAAGTCTCAAGCAGAAGAGCATGGACTACACGAAGATTAGTGTGGCTGATGAAACGAACATTGACGTGGAAATTGAGACTCAGGCTTATTTTCGGGACCAAGGAATTGGAAGCCTCTTTTCAAAGATCAATTCACATGGATACAGCGGAAGTCGGAGGGATTTGCTCTATTCTGTGAGTCAGAGGGATGGGCATGTGCTCTGGATGGACGAAATGTGAGTTGAACTGGGAAGTCCATAATTTCCAAATACAATCGAAATACTACATACTAAGCAAGTTCGCCTAATGCTAATCGTTGAGCATTTTTCAATGATGATTTTGCTCCCATTTCAGGGGCTGGGGTGCATCTCCAGCAAACGACATGACGCAAGGTCTGTATCTAGCGAACCGAATTGTGCTGGATATGCGCACCATGCTTCCATCCGCTTGGGGTATTCAGATATTTGATCCGTCCGCATATTTACTAGTGCTTTATGAATGCTGCACATGACTTCAGGCATTATTCAATTTATTTCAGTATACTGGCAAGTATTGGAAGACCAAGTCAGTGGTGCCTGGGGACTAATTGATGTACCTTATGAGGATCCAACTGTGGATAACATTCAATACAATTCCGGCTACTTCGCCATGCTTCAATTCAGTAAATACATTCGCAAAGGTACAAATGTTCACTCATGATTGAATATTTCATGTAGCTGAGATTCTCTGCTAAACTTTATTTCCTTAAACCTTAATTGAGATTTGAGGGATTGAGATTTTTAGCTTTAGCGGTTGTTAGAACTGGAATTGTTTCACTCAAACTTATAATGACTGGTGAGATTTAACGGATTTCAAATACAACTAAAAATTAGTTACACAACGTTGAAAGTAGGATACAATTCTGTTTCAGAACCAGTAAGTTATCATGAAGGCCTGAAACGCTTCACTGGAATTTGTCACTCTTGTATCGCAATGTGCATTCTTAAGCTTAATGTATCTATTTCAGGGTATACGTTTATCCAAGTCAGTGACATAAATTGTGTAGCAGCCTTTGATCAAAGCAGCTCCACATTGGTAAGTTTGAAATGAAATTTCAAGAATGAATCTACTTTAGAATGGACATTCAGTATCTGTAATGTTTTTGAACAAGGTCTTGGTAATTGTGAATGGGGATGAAGAAGATTCGGAGAACTCCTACGATCTTAATTTGTTTGCTTCTTTGGGAACTATAAGAGCAACGCGCACTAGTTCGACCGAGCAAAATGCTGACATATCTCCTCCAGAAATATCCGAAGCCAAGTTGGTGAGCTATACTGCTCCACCTCAATCCGTCACGACGCTAAGTATTTCAGGTTCAACGGTGAGTGAGTCAACAAAAACGAACTTGGTTGAAAATGGAGATTTTGAAGTCGGAAACGGTGATCCGAGTCCATGGACCCTATTCTTCGGTGAGAACGGCGGTGCCAATCAGGACTATTTACGTCGAGGGCGTTTCAGCGGGTTTATTCGGACCACTGACTCCGACCTTTCCCTTAATCAGGATATAATTGCACCGCAAACCAAGACTTACTACTTGACGGCATGGTGTGCTACGAGTGGGCCAGGGACCAAGTTTGGAGTTCAAATTAATAATATTCAGGGTCCGGAAGTTGGCGTATCCCAATCTGAAGGATACAGAAGCTATGGGATCTCCTTTAGTGCTGCTGCTGGGGACAAGATCAGCCTTTATCTCTACGCTCCGCATGATGCCTCCGAGTCCTTTATTGACGACGTTACTTTGCATTAAGATGTAGTCATGTAATCATTTCCGAATATTTGGTTGAATCTTGAAACTTTGGATAGACTATTCAAGATGTTTTCGACGAGCCTTTGAGCAAATAAAAGAAAGGGCTGCGTATCTGGTTTAAATTGGAATCTCATTTTTAGTCAAATTCAATTTTACTTTCTAAAACATTTTATGTAAAGATGCTCAGCGTGTGCTAGACATCCCTCTACATTTCTACAAAGAACAATAATCCGAAGAACAGCATGAAAGTGAAATAGAGCAGGCACTCTCAATTTTGCTCTTTTAATGTAAATGGCCGCCCAACTAGCTCTAACTAGCTCTGTATACCTAGAGGCCCCTTTATGGAAACAATACTCGGCTTATAATATCTCACTCACATGCTAGGCTCTAAACATGAGCTAAAATTGGATGTAATGGATCTGAGATCCAATCTCGCCACTGGCATGCCTCGGCTTGTGTATAACTTCCAAGAACTTATCTCCTGAAATGTGGAATCAGAAGAAAAAAATGCAATGTTTTCCATTGGATGGACCTGATGAAGATAAATGAATCCGTTTCGGGAGTGTAATTTGGTTTTTCTCGGAATGCTCTTCAACTTCAAACTTTTCTCTCCGTGTGTGTGTCTGTTCCACCGAGTAATATTACAATGCCACATCCACTTCGGCTTGGATGCGACAATAGTAGTTTAATATAGGATTGTCAAACTGCATGGATATTTACACCTATGCTGTTACGTACCTACTCACGATGGGGAACGGGAAATTTTCTATGAGAAAAGTTCTCTGGAAAAATTATTTAGCGAAACATTCCCATCGAAAAAAATTCCTTGCAAATATCAAGTATGTACTACTCTTTCACATCAAACTGTAGACTTTGGTCAAGTTGAGCTCAGATAGGTTAGACATTGCTAGATATCGTGTTATTAGATTGAATTTCGGTTCGGTATGTCGGAGGGATTTTAAGCAAATACGTTTTTCACGGGAACCTTCTCGAGGTAACTTTTTCACACGGACCTTTTGGTGGGACCAGAGGATGCGGTTCAGCATCAAGCTGCGTTCCTGTTCTCTCCGCTTTCACTTCCAAACGTCATGCTCAATTTCTGTAACCTCCGAGTGTGAGTAGTATTCATATTCGGAATAATAGGCATATTTGCCATGGTACTTTTGTTTATATTGCTCCTCCAGATTCCAGACTCCAGGAGCAGCGGAGCATACGGAGTGCTGCCAAATAGTACTTATGATTTTATATGGAAATTTATATCGTATTCTAATGGATATGTCAAGGTTTTCCATGAAATCCTACTTCAAGAGCTTATTTGCATATTATGCGGGATTCCCATTAAAAGCAACGAGGACTACAGGACCTCAAGCTCAATATTCTCTCTAGTCATTTCTGGGGAAATAGCAAATTGCTCCACTGACTTTTGTGACAGGAATTGTTTATTAAATCAAATATCACCCACTTCATTTCTAATGTTATTACGAATGATAATGCTGAGCGTAATTGTGATTGCAATTTGCAATGACATTGAAAATTTCTCGTGTCTTGGATCAGGGGACACCTGAACCGTTAGTCATGTGTCATGTTCAATAGCATGTTCAACATAATTCCTTTCCCTTGGCCATCGTGTGCAGCGCAATACAGCCGCCTATTCCGATTAATTTCTAGTAATTGCTTCAAGATCCATTTAATAATAAGCTTCTATGCTGTATGTAGTAGCCACCAGGTATAAACTGAATTGAGCAAGTGTGATAGGCATAAGTTTTCCTGATGTTTTATCTGCGATCGCAAGTGGTACAGCCAAATCGACAAAACAATTCGGGCAATCTATCTTAGACCGCATTACAATGCCCATGAATTGCCGAAGCTATGAATTGGTAACACTTCCGTGTAAACCAAATTAGCCTATGTTCTATAGTAAAGTGGTCAAGTGTTTGGACATCCAGTAATGTACCGTGTCGTACTGGCCGTATTTATAATTCCATAAATTGGAAAATCCATTTTAGCCGAGCATATTTACAGGGAGTTGGAAGAGGCTGGGAGGATGAAGAGGCCGACTCGGGTCGGTATCATAAAGCAGGTTGAGGGAATGCAGGCAGCCTCGCTTGGCGTGACACATATTAAATTCATAAAGGCAGTTGGGGCGGAGAGTGGGCAGGCGTCTGAGGGCAGAAGAGTAAAATGTTTTTATTCCCCAAAATGTTTTATTTCCTCTGTCAACTTTCACCCAGCGGGGTGAGAACGTGAAAGGAGAGATTTGAGTATTTCCAAGACGACTCTGCACCAACAGCACTTCTTCAACAACCCCAGCATAGCACCAGCCACCAAAGCCCACATGCCCTCCTCTAATCCAACTCAAGTACTTCACTCTTTATGGCTCATGAAACGGAGAGAACTCGAAATAGACAACGACTTCATAGCCAGACGGAGCTACATAGAGTCAGGCTGGGACTTGATATGCTTCCAATGGCCAAATTATAATTGCAGAGTGACAAGGGTTATGGACAATAAAAACAGCACGCTTGTATGCACAGTTGGAAACTCTTTGAGAAATTGCTTCAAATGAAAAACTTTCCAGCTCCCATCAGGCTTCATGTTAAATTTTAATTATCATTCTGCTTGGATCTCACTCCGAGACATAAGACATAATGTTTCCTTAGCACAATGGGATCAGGACGAATGCCAGATCTGAATAGAGACACACAGCATCCATCTGCTTCCAGCTCTTATGACAATAATAAGTGTCATTGGAAGGAAATAAAGGTTTTAGGACAGCAAACAGCTCTGGAAATATAGTTTTAAATGCCAATTACAGTAGAGGGCATAAAAGCTGAGTAAAGGATATTATTACTTGATCCTTTGTTTGTTGAACGGGCTGCGCAGAGACTTCGTTATACCGCTTTAAGCGGTAAGAAGCTGTTCAGACAACTTTTGGACTTGTTGGGCGGAAGAAGCGTATTGTTTTCTCAACCAAGGTTCAAATCAACATCGTACTTAATCATTCAGAGTAAGGTATTGGTCTGAGATCTTTACTCGCAGCTGTTGCAATATATTAGCAGAAGTTGGAACTGCTGACCAAGAGTCATGTCGTGCCAATCAAAGGATGTCATTTCAGAAAGCTAAAATATCACTTTTCCAGTTGATCCCTGATTCTGATTATGAAGATTAGGATATATTAAACCTTGTTTCTATAGACCTACTGTTGATGCTGAAATTCAAAATCACTTTTCTCTGTATTAAGTAAACTGAAAATGAAGAGATAGCTTAACTGGCGCTGTAACGCTGCTTTACGTTTACTATTATAATTTCCGGTTTTTTTTCTGCTTAGAAAACCATTATTGATAATTTGAATTATAGCCAATTACATCATTGGTATGCTAAGGATAATGTTGCATCTCTAACGGAAACGGGATGGACCGCTTTTAATTCTGCCACCTAAGGCGGTAAACTATTGTAGAAAACAAATTGTAGGCAGCACCCTCCACGAACTAGAATGCACGGGCATTGTGAATGTTATAACACGACATTATGTTAATCCTAAGTATGCACTACATATGGAGAAATGTGAAGAAAGAGAAAATTCAGATTTGCGTTAATGCTGCCGTGTGGCGTGCGGTGACATATGTATGACAGATCTGTGAAAAGACTCACGACTTTCATGAATTCACAACTGTGAAGAACTTTTTATTTGTGAAAGTAAAAAAAAATACTTCAAATCTTAAGCACGAAGCTACTTTCTTTTGAAGATCTCAAGATGCGAGTTCTCTGATCTTAACAAGAGCTATGGATCTAGCCAAGGTAAAGTCTGAGTGGGAAAAAGGGATGCGGGAAATAAATGAATTTTTTTCATTTATAACACAAAAACCCGACTTTGAAATTAGTATTCAACTGAAATTTTTATGTAAATATTTGCCAATGCGGCTTTAATTCTCTCTCTGTATATGAATTTAAATTAGCTTGTTTTTCTAAACGGCTCCGTCGACTTTCCCTAAGTGTTTGTTTTTATCCCGTTTCTCAAGTCAGGCTCAATTATTCATCCAAATTAGCCTCAACCCTAAGCCCAAAACGGATAAACTTGCCTGGGCCAGAATTCTTGAGAGAATGATAATGATGATGAGGAGGGCTGGAGTAAAAATCATCCCATGGTCTCCATTTGGTCCCATGAAAATAAGTTTCTAAACCCAATCGATAATCTGACAAAAGTTTGCATTCCTTTCCATACAAGCCTATGTCAAGGGAAAAACATCAAATTAACATCAATAAATAGTTGATTTTTCCGTACTCATAGCTAATTCCGCTTGAGTAAAATGACATTGTTCGGGGATCCACCATAAAAATTCCCTCTGAAAAAGCTCATTCGAATGAATTTAACAGATTGTGTTACTTACGCAAACCTAACCTAATTTTAATGTCACAAATCCAACCCAATGATATGATATCTAACCTAGTTTAACCTGACTGAACCTAACATGACCACAATTTATAGTAAAAGGGAAACTTATTCAGGGTCACTTTTCTCAAGGAAATTTCCCAAGGGATCTTCATTGCTTGGAATTTTGTGCCCCATGCAGTTTTTTCGAACTAAATCTTTCGAGTGAGTGTTTTTAATATGGAGCTTTTAAGTTTTTCCCCTTTCGGGATTTGAGTAAGCGGATTAATAAACGCTTCAATTAGTTTGTTCACACCGCCCAATGGACACATTGCATATGAATGGAACTGGAGGCTTAGGTGAGGTGATTGAGATTCGGATTTAGTACTTAGAGTTTCTGTAGAGAAAATCACGCTTGGTAGCATAAAGCTTTTGTGAATGAAGAGGCTGAGATGATGGCTAAGCTATTCAGCCTCCTTTTTTCCGGAGCGGAAACCTTTATTAAATTGCCAATTCCTTCCTCTCCCTTCCTAGCTTCACTAAAAGCCCCAACACCTTCCGCATTATTATCCTTCCGCAATATTTTGTACACCTCTGGCTTCCTCCAGGCAAGGCCATAGCGGAAACCGTCCAGTTGCCGAGGGAAGAGAGAAAAGGAGGATCTAAATAATGTGTTATGTGCCTGTCGCATGGCTTAATAAGCCCCCCTCTCAACATTACATTACTCTCTGTGGAAACTTAAACTCGTCCATTTGGATGAAAAGGGGAGGCAGAAAAAAAGTTGTGTCCTACTTTGGACTCGTACTAAAATTGTACATCATATCATGCATGCTAGAGACCGGATCCGAGGCTATACTCCCTTTTATCACTTTAGCCTTGGGTTCCTGGCCGCCGCTCGTCCTCCAGCCTCAAGGAGGAAGGCAGGGGTTAAAAAAATGAAGTTTTGAGCACCGCACAGGCATTTGATGGTCTCGAGGTCTCTGAAGCTATTTCATCCTCCATGATTATCTATGTCAACGTCAAGCCTGGGTGTGTCTCTGTCACGGGCGGAGAGTTGGGAGAAAGCACTTTCTCCACAACAAGTGCTTGAGCTGAAGGAGAAATAATTTCCGACGCCTCGGGCTCAATTGGGACAGGCCCTCAGCCACGTTGCCTGCTGAGCTTGACGGTCCGAGTCCATGTGGGACCCACACAGGCCGTCTCTTGACAGCCCGAGACCGGACGTTCTAATAAGGACCTGCTTAACTACTACAAACTCAATTTCCCCACTTTTCCTCCAGCAGCCCAACCTGATTATGTACAGTTGGCTATGGTTAGTGTGGCCTTCCCTACATTATTTAATGTATCGTGCGGGCATGAGGCTCGGTAGGTTCTGACTCAGGCAGGGGCGACTCTAGGATTCAGCTATGGGAGGGACTCGAATATGCAAAACAATGAATTTGTGTTAGGATTTTTTTGCACTAAGAACGATAATACCTTTTTGAGCGTTTTTAGACACTTTAAATACTGGAGTCAGCAGTCGAGCAATGTACCAGTCACATTCTGAGAATCCCAACCAATTTCTGACTCATTCATTGCCACATTTACGCCAAGTGAAAGAACAGGTTTCGACACTTTTAATACCATATTTGTATTTGGGTAGCAGAAAACATTTTAAAAATATTTTCACTTGGTGAGTTTATTTTATTTTCTAAAATCCCATTTTATCTAGTATTCGAATTATTTGGCTTAGGCGTAGCCCAATCAATTTGAAAATAAAATATATAATGCTTTCCAAAGCTAGCGGAGCCCCTTGAGTTACTAAAATGTAGATCCGCCCCTGAGCTCGGGGAGCGTCCCGAAGCTGGCCTGCCAGCTCGAGCTCTCCGCGGGAAAGTCCCCGATTTGTCCACTGCCCGACTCCTATCGTGGCTGGAGTCGTCTATTGTCAAAATGGTGGTCGAGAGGGAAGTTAAGGGGGACGGGGCGTGAGGAAAGGCGGCTGTGCTCAGGCCTCTCTGTTGGGAGGTGGGAGAAAGGCACTTTTCTATTTCATTTATTTCCCTCTTCTCCTCCGACTACTCGTGCTCGGCGGCTGGAGGAAAAACGGAGGCTCAGTCTCAACTCGGCCAAGAAGGTGCGAGGGAGTGCGGAGTCTCGAGGCTGACACAGAGCGTGCTCGTGCTGCTCCAACACTCTCTGCCTAGTCTCAGCATCAGCACTTGTCCCGCTTTCCTCACGTTCTTGCAGCTCCGTTGGATTTCCCAAAAAAAGTTCTCAAGCGCAGGCAGAATCGGAAAAGTGGATCGAGCTCGGGCACCCAAATTCTGTAAAGGGAATAGCGTTAAAATTCAATTGTTTGTCCATTAAGCCGTTGTTACATTTTCTGGACTCAGTGCTGTATAAAGATTTGGATTTCTTAGCTAATTTGAGCTTGGCCACAACTCCGGATATCCCACTTACTCGATTCCAACTGTCCTTCAACCTAATTTCCTGTTGAGGAGCTAAGGCCCGTTTGAGGCAGAGAGAGGAGCCAGGAGCAGGAGGAAAGTGGTTGAGAAATGTGAGCAGTGTAGGATGTGCTGATGCTGAGACTAGGTCTTGAGTCTCCTGCAGTTGCTTGAGCGGAGAAACGGAGGAAAGCTGGTTGGGCCAGAAGGGAAGGAGCTCTGAGACGAGGAGGAGACTGAAAAGGGAATAGGCAAAGACTCGGCTGTTTTCTCTTTCCCAAAATAGGCCTTGTCGGTCTGTCCCACGGAGGAAGGGAAACGGAGCCAGGCCGTCAATGCGGAGAGAGTCGAGTATTGATTATTCAGTTGGGTGTGGGGCTTCCCGTCTTCCTGACCCTCTGACCCTTGGGCAGGTCCAGTGAAGTGCGGGCCAGGAGCAGGGCCCCAAAAGTCCCACCACCAGAGGTGAGAGTCCACCAGAGTGAAAGGAACCCTTGCTCCTCCGGCACAGCCGGAGAAAGCAGCGGGCAAGTGTGGAAATCAGGAATTGAACCAACTTCTCAATCACAGATTCTCACACAGTTTTGTCTCGTTAGGTTAGGTTCGTCTCGTAAAATCCCAAACTAAATAACCAGAGACAAGGCTCGGTTTTGCTTAGCTGGACGAGTCTATTGTAAGTTGTACGGTTATTAATGTCCTTCAGCTACTTTCAATATGTCAATCGATTTTAGTGGCCCTAGCCCAATCAAGTGTTATTTCTAAGAAAAGAGAAAATGAATAAGTCTACAATCATCTTGATTAATGTTTGCTGTAGCTGAGTTGAGAACGTTATCAAGATATCTTAATTGAAGTGGCAAAAGTGTAAGTTACACAATGCAAAGTGTATTGAGTTGAATGCTGTGGTTTATATTTTTTGTTCTGGAGCTCGTCTGTACAACTTGTGTTGGATACAGTTATTATAGCTTATCCAATTGAGCGCATTACTTGGAAAACTCTACTAGTTAATTACGTTAGGTTAACAAGACGATAGCATCTGGTTGGTAAAGTCTAAATTAGATTAACTTATTTCCTTGAAGACTAACCAAGAACATTTAATGTTAGACCCAATTCAAAATGCACATATATAGTTAACTATGTATAATCGGATGGATTAAATTAAAAATATTATTTAAACTTAAATTTAAACTTGTTCTTAACAAGTCAAATAAGTTATTCCTTTTGTGAACATGAATTTAGTGATATAAATTACTGTTCTGGCCAGCCCAGTATCAAAATATTTTCAAACAAGACTTCAGGTAATTTCAATAATTCCACCCAACTGTTGCAACACCTGAACCTAACCAGCCTAAACTGACTGAGAATCTGGAGGTGGGAAGCCTGATTTGGACACTAGGCCCGGAGTAGAGCGTGTAGCAGTGTGTGTATCGGAAGTGGGGTATTTATGGACAGGAAGTGGGGGGGCCAGGGTGCGTGGAGGGAAGTTACGTGGACTGTGAGGCACCCTTCGGGCTGACCACGCTCGGGAGGACCAGGAACGCCAGAGCCCTTCGCGGCTCCAACTCACCACTGCCCAACACGCGTCCTCAGGAGTCATGACCAAGGACAGGCTAGCCGCTCTCAAAGCGGTAAGTCAAATGTCACACACTTTCTAACTCAAGTCTTCCTTTCCCTTCCTGGCAGCAGCTCCGTGAAAGTACCAATAAGCATTCTGTACAGTAGCATTAGCAGACTCACTTATTCGGAAACGACAATCCGTCTACCTCATGACAATTACATTAATGATAATGAACTTTTCGTGTTTGTTCAAATTGGAATATGTGTACTTACAATTAGTGATGTCTAATGCTTCGTCTGACTAATGAATTCTGTGTTTTGTCCAGTATACCTACTGTGTCGAAGTACTTATCGCCTTGCTATTCTTCTGGAATCTCAGTCTCAATGCGAATGGGCGAATATATCTGTTTGCAGGCGTGCTTAAAAGAGAATTAGAACTACAGCTAAATTATGTACAAAACTCAATATACCTATTCACATTCCCCATAAGAATCCACATGAGCGAAAACCAGTTCGCATTATCCTTAACTGTTCTTAATTCAACGCACGAATCAGCCTGCAGAACAGAATATATATGATTACCTTAAAGCGTAGGTTTGTTTACCAAACAACGGATACGTAGAGTAATACATACATAGATAGTAGGAAAATTAAACTGGTTACACTTTGAGATATTGGCTTTTTGTAGTTTATCAAGTTATCACTATACCTGATCAATCAAAAGTGATACATCTTTGATGAAACGACAATTGCATAATATTTGCCAAACTGACTACTGATGATAAACTTTTCTTGTTTCCTAAAATGCATATGCTTACAAAAAGTGTACTTAATATTCAACGTAGATATGTATCTAGTTCCTATTTCGGCATCTCCGTAAAAGCAAGGCACATCTGTAAATAACACACCACGTCTCTACTAAAATGACAATTGCGGGCTGCCTCATAACATATACATTAAATATAATGGGCTTCTCTAGCTTGTTGCCCATGCCTTATCCTTATCACTGGAAATTAGTGTCGCTTATACTGCTGCGAATTCTGCTCTGTCAAGTACACGCATTTAATGCAAAGCATCCACTTAGGTCTCTAACTGTCGGTATCTTAAACTGTTCTATGTATTTTGTCAACTGGCCCATTGCATTCCATCAAGTGAATGGCATTTTACTGCTACTAACAGTTAAATGCGAATTCTGTTTCACTAAATACACTTGTAATTATAGTGACTTCCAGGGCTATCTGTAGATTAGAAAGACTCGGTGCGGAAGCTGTTCTGACACTCCCGAGCCCTGAACAGCTGAAAGAATATTGACCATATGTAGTTCATAATTAGGGTTTCTCCTTTTAATTTACAATATTTCAAGCATTTCATCCGAATCCGAGTGCTGTGCCTTAGCAGAGTAAATGAATATTAAATTCACTGGAAGGACGTGCTGCACATACACTAGACCCGTCATGGTTCTAATTCATCTTGTGCGAATAAATAACATGGAAGTTGTGGAAAGAGTCCCTGGGGGGTTTACATTAGACTCCGTTTCTTGTACGAGAATTCGGGACGGTTTTGGTCCTCAAAGCCTTATCCAGGATTTTGTATTTCGTAAACAGAGGAAGAATGAAATGAGAATAATTTTGGTAGGCAGGACAGCAGCGACCCATCCTTGCTCTTCGTGCTCTTCGGTGTTCTACGAGAGAATTATCCAGGAAAAGTTCATTTTTTGCTATTCAAATACAAAATTATTTTAGCATATACTTAGCCTAATCTAGCTGAACGTAAACTGACCAGAATTTACAGCTTATGGTCAAAATGGTAAAAAGGGAACTTTGGGGATTTTTTTGTAGAACGTTTTCGCAAGGAATTTTTTGGCAAAGTTTTTCCCAAGTAACTTTTTCGTAGAATTCCCAAGTTCCGTTATGTCCTCATTCACTCCGGCCCTGACTCGTAAGTATTTTCATTAAATCCACAGAGATTTGAAGGAGTAATATCCTTCCTTTTCTCCCGTCAAGTGCCCACTAGCCCCTCGCCCAGTTCCACAGGCCTGAATACTTGTACATCCAAGTCTCTCTCATGTTTCGGAACAGAGGCAGGGGAAAAAGAAGAAACTGTATAAAGAAAAAAGCTAATTATGATTCAGTATAGAAAGCCTGTCGTCAGTTCAATTGGAAATCGGAAATGTATGAAAAGAGATCAAAATAGGCCCAAAAATAGGCCTGCGTACAAATATAAAGGAAATCCTGTCTACGGCAACTTCTGAGCTTCCCAGAAAATAGACGAAAATACTCTGTTTTTCACAATATGCTTATGTGTTTTTCAATGCAAAATTAATAGTCACAACTGTATATTTTGAGTATCGTATATATGAAGCAAGAGAATGATTCGTTCTGCATAAAATGCTTGTCATTGGAAGATTACATTAGCTGATATGGACATGGACAGCCGTGGGGAGTTCTAGCATAAGGCTCTTCTAGTCTAAAATAAACTTCCTACTCATAACTCTGTGAAAGGAAACTGTCAATTTGAAAAAAATATGGGGCTTCTAATCAAGCAGCTCTTCTCCATAATAAACTCAATTGTATAGAATCAAGTAAATCTTTACAAATTGAGCCTCTTGCACGAGGAGTCAATAAGTAGGTAATGTGAAATATCCTCAGAATAAGGAGCCTCGTTTGATTTTTTAATACCAATTCCTGATTGTAATACTGTGCACACAAAGTTATGCCTTCACAATTTTCTTTACTAGACCCAAAAGAACGAACGGAGAGACAAAGCCAACTGGACAGAAAGTTGCGCAATCGAGTACAAATACATAGATACATTTTTATGTCTTTTTAGCAGTCGTAATTGGCTGAACAGTACAGAGCTGCTCACAAATATTTACATTTACGGAACGGAGATATCAAAGAGTGGCCAACTTTCTCTATGAAGCAATTCGTTATAATACCGGAGCGGATGAGAAAATTCGGCTAAGCATTATTATGCTCTTAATGTCCATGCTCCAACAATTTTGATGCCTGGACAATTTAGTATGAAGAGCCCTGTATGTCGTGTTCCAGGAGTCCACTGACACTCTCATTTCCCCATATGACGTAATAAGCCAGTACGAGCTGAGTGCCTGTGAGACGAAAGGGTAATAATGGATTTAGATATGTCACAGAATGCATGCATGTGCGTGCAGCATAACTGTAGTAATAATACATGTGTAGTCCGGCGCTTATCCTCTGGCTCCTAACCAACTCTCCACAAACGATAATGTTCGAATAAATGTGTGCATATATCGTATGAGGGGAGCGACGAATAACGTCCAAACTCAGTACAATATAATTTTATCCAGCCAAGTGAAAAGCACAGGAATGGCACCACGTTTAGGACCAGTCCTCCAACCTCCAGCAGCTCAGCTGTATGCTCTATTTCAGTAATTATAGATTTTTCCTAGTTCCATATCCAGAGCCGCTTACAGCGAGCGGGCCGGCCATTAACAGAACGTCGAATACCGATTCAGCCTAACCACATTCGGCATTTCCAATGGACATATTCTGAGAGGAATACGTCAAGTGTGGTTCGAATACTCCCTCTGCTATTAGAATAGCTACTCAACTTCCTCTGTACATCTCTGTATGCTCCATTCTTCCTCAGCTCCCTTCCACCGCAAAACGAAACTGAATAAAGGGAGAGTGTGTTCGTATGTCTCTATTAACTTCACTTATCTGCTACTTTAAATGTTTTACATTGTGCAAAGTTGCTCATAGCGAGTTGGGTTGTCAACTTTAGCACGCATGCAACCTAAGAATCCGTATATCGGAATTCTGCCATTATTGGTGGTCTGTATTTGAATAGTAGGATTCGGTAATCCCCGCAGCATTGGCTAACTCGCTGTGATACTCTCCCTCCGTACCACAAAGTTTACTAAATTCCATATTCCAGGGTTAAATTCTGGAGTGGTGTTAAATTTTGGGTTATCTTTTACCACGTCAACATATGTTTTGTAATAGACTTAACCAAGACCAAGGCCAATAATGATATAGGTAGGTACCCAAACCCTAACGGACAACGACGTTTCAAAACTTTCAAAGCCAAACTCAATTTAGGCTGAAGACCAAGCCAAGGCCGCCGCAAGAACGGTGGTGGTTTGGTTTGGTTTTGTTATAATATTTACCAAACACGTGTGCTACATGCATACATACACAATATGCCGAGTAAAGTGGTTGAAGAATAAAGAATGAGACACATAATGGCCCGGCTTCAGTTCACATACATATGTACCACAAGTTCCTCAATTTGTTCACAGTGTCAAATTCATGGCCGGATTACCGTACTGCATTTCAGATCTAATCTTTTATTATGCCGTTCTTTATGTGTGTACCAATTGGATTTAGGCCTTTAGCATGTAACGTAGTGCTATCACTAGTTTGCCTGCTCATACCATATCGTCTCTAAAGTGGCTTCATTATTTTTAGCGGGTTTACAAGTAACTATATTAATAAGGCTTACCAATTAGAACTGAATAATTACCTATGACTAGGCTCATTATCGCTGCGGTAATTAATAGTATTACTAAAAGCCAACCCGAACTATGGTTTTTGCTACTGGAATGCCATTCCCCAGACGGTGATCTATTTATGCCATTCAGGAATTACGCAAGACACATACACATTTTATTGCGTGTCTCAGCTGAAGCATGCAAAATGAGCTTAAATTATACCAATAATTGTACAGCACGTGTTAAAAATTGAATCCGAAGATCGTAGTATGATGTAAATAAAATGACATTCATTTAAATAGGTTAGGTTAGGTTCTCCAAAACACGCGAAACTTAGAAAAAATTAGGCTTTAGCTCCTTTGGCATGGAACGGTCCCACCGAGGAGCCTCTGCGAGGAGACCGACAAGCAATAGCCATCTGGTTTGCTCCATGATGTAAACTTCTGACCAACTCGCTGTTAGTAACTCCATATATCTAATATTGAGAGAGACAGGCTAATTTCTCCTTCGCAATTTCCTGTCCCACGTATCCTTATTAGAAAAGTTTACTGCCGATCCCACCTGCCAACCATGGTTGAAGTGGAGTAAAACAAGATAATTGGATTGTAACCTAGCTGGCTCAACCGGGCGGAGGAGAGCGCCTCATAACGTTCCGTTTAAAAGCCTAGCTGTGTGTCCTTCTGTATAAGGCTAGAGCAAGCCTAAGCCGAAATAGGAATATTTGATGCAGCTAAATTATGAATTACCCCGTTAGTACTGGAGCCTGGAGCTGAGCTCGGAGTTTCAGGAAATGGTGCTAGAACCACGCCTGATGAGCTCCGTGTATTCACAGTTGGGCAGATTAGGTCGTTATCATGGGATGGAAGAGCAGACAGAGAGCAGGTCAAAACTGCGTATAAGTTAAATAGCATGTAGCTCCGATTTGTCTACCGGCTTCCTTATAAGCTCAACCATATTTTGGGATCCCTCTCGACTACGGCGGTGGTGTCAACTTTATACGTCGACCCGACTTCGGCCTTGCGTGTATTTCATAATCAAAATTGGTTTTAAGTTGCGTTATACTCACAATGCTTTGCAAAATGTGTCTTATCAAACCATTTATTCGTCCTTTCGTAGTGCATTTAAGTAAACACAGCTGATGATAGTCCGTGGGCCAGCCCGATCGATACTATTTACATTAAAGCCTGTGCTTGATTGGAATACATCAATATGAATGTCACTCTAGTCATATTTTGACAAAAATTCAATATTATTGAGTTGATACTACGTAAATAAAATACGATAGATGTAAATGCATGAAATCCGAAGCATGAGAAATTTAAGAAATACAGTAGTACGCTCACGACCGGTTCAATAATTTTGATCTCGCCAGTAGAATTCCATGTTTATATTTTTTTTAAATGTCAGTGATCAGTACATTTAGTGATTTGTTCCACGTGTCTGGCTTTTTTTTACATGAGGGGAACTTGTCTGGCTACATATATGGTACAGACACGCCACGCGGTGAAGTGAGTATTAAATACATTGGTTTGATACACTCAAAATACTGGCCTCGACTGGAGATTCGAATTCATGATTTTGATTTTTATCATATACTAAACCGACTTCTGAACATGGTACAGAAAGCCATGGACCGCTCGTCGTGAGCACGACTGGACTGCAACTCTCCAAGCCGTAACCGCACTTTTCCATTCGAGCTCTTGGCGCTTAGTTGAGAGAAAGTCCTTCCTGGTGCTTGAAAAGCCCGAGTCGAGTTTGGAATCCTGCCCCCGCCCTATTTTCGTATTCCGTTCATGAATCATCCATTGGAGGATGTTATTACGTAATGTAGCTAAGCTCTGGCACGACTCCCTCGCACTTGCTCGCAAGGCCGAGCCAAGTCCCGAGACAGGCTTAAGATCCTCCTTGCCCAAATTCAACAACTCATTATTAGCGGAAAGGCAGTTAAGAGGGATTTTTGGGCCTTGGACGAGGCGGGATTGAGAATGAATGCATTCAGTATGTGTACTTACCACTTGTACCCGAGTACTGTCTTGGGACTTCCAACTTCCAGCATCTCTGTACTTCTGAGTGAGACACTGCTGCTGCTCCTCGGATCAGCCTCGCCTCCAGTTCCATCGGGTCTCCTTTCCCTTCTCGGCTCATAAATTATAATTAAGGCTCGAGAGGCGGATATCGTGGATTTCCAGAATCCTTTTTCTGAGCGAGAATGTACGAGGACTTGGAATTGGTAAAAAATGAAGGAGTTCAGGAGTCGATCCATTTAATTAGCAGGACCGACCTGTCAGGCTCATCCCAGGCCAACCACTGCTTTTCGTCTTCTGTCTCCCAATCTTCATCACCCAAATGCTCTTGTCAATTATTTTGTAGTGTATTGGCTGACTCGAGTAGGGAGCGTGGATGATATGCACTCAGAGTGAATTGTGAAGTAGAGGTTCATGCTCATTTACGACCTAATTGGAGTACCCGATTTTGAAGCGTACCAAAGTTGTCAAAAATGCTACCACCAGGGTTTGATTAATTCTAGTAAGGTTTGGTTAGGTTATCCGTAGATCTCAAAATTCCACCAGTTCAGCTTATGTTGGGCTAGGTTTATGGAAAAGTTATCAATAGTTCTGTAGCTCCTACGGCCGAGCCGCTATGCTGAAACTAGCTTATTCGATTGGACTGGTTCCTATTGTTTAGCTCTTTTGACACGACATTATGGGTCCGCCAGATTGGGGTATTATCTTACATCATGTTTAGCAGTTCCATGATAACTTTAAGACAAACTCAAGCAGTAAAGGATGACATACTAAACAATTTTGTGTTTCCCGCCAATTTCGCAGAGCAAAAATACATATTTTCGGAAAAACATTGTGCAAATCATGATTGAAAATAATGTACTTAGACAGAACAAATGACTTTTTCCAAGGTAAAAAGAAAATGGGACGATTGGATGGGTTTCATAATTTGAGTCGAAAGCGTTATTAAAACGGTCCCACTTAAAAAAACGAATTTTTCCGCTACGTATCCGCTGATTCCACAATGGGCTTATGAACTAGGACGACTAACGACTAGTTTGGAGTTTTGGCTCAGCTCTTGCCTAGACCTTAGACCTTAAACCTTAGCAGAAGCATTCTATTCCAACAATCTTATAATTTGATTTCCAAACCCTTTTATAGGACGAGACAAGAAGATCCGTCTGCATATTATATTTTCTCCTACCCACTTCTCTAGTCTCTATTGGCTGAAGATGAGAGAGGAGATTTTTTATTGGATTGAGCTTCTGTTTGTGGAGCTTCTTTTCCTATTTAAGTAGGCACATGGCACATAGCTCTACAGCCAGCCAGCCCTCTTCCTACTAATCCTCTACTTAATAACATTTCTCTCTAAACGTGGAAATATTCAGGTTGGGAGAAAGTGGAGTCTTGCTTAAGTTCCTGTCCATAGAACAAATTAGATACAAGCCTCTGGGGCATTCAGGTCCCGCGACACTTACATCCGCTCCTTAATTAACTAACGCCAAATACGACTCGGCTCAAACACTTCTCACATCCTATGTAGTTTCTATAACCTCATATTTCAGGCTTCTGCTGGACTTCTCAGTGAAAGCTGCATAAAATGTCTCACAAAACTTGAATTCCAAGGTCAAATCACCAATTTTATAAGGGAAGCACGTCATAACCGGGAAAATAATAACCGCGAAAGCGGTTAAAAACAAGGTTAGATTGTTGGTTTTGGTAATTCGTTGATTTTGGCTACGTAATGTTAAGTTAGGTTAGGTGTCCGAAATTTTCGTTTTAAAATGTTTTCGCGGTTTTGACATGGATCCGTAAGTATCTAGTCGATTTATTCGTGTGTTGCTCTGCATAGTGAAACTAAATATTAGTACGTTAGTACATGGAGCTAGAAGATGTATTTGTTCATCAAATTCGTTCTGGCAAATAGTTATACAAATCCTATTAAGGACCAGTCATGCCAACCGTGGCCTCAACTAGATCAAAATCTAGATATTTTAGTTTCGGATTTCAATGATAATACAAAAATCGAAAAAACAAAACTCCACTCCACCTGCACTATATGATAAACATTAGACTATTAGACCCATCATATATGCAACATTTGAGCATATTTGACTGGAGAATTAAGTAGCTAACATGTTTTCGATAATTTAGAAACTATTTGGGTTTTTCAATACATCGGTTCAACACAATTGTTTTCTGGATGTTCATAGTAAAGTGCGTGCATAAGTGTCGGTAGCAGGTAGGTTCGTATTCACATTGAGTGGTGGCGAGCTCGGTTTTGTATTTGACAAGAAGCTGGGGCTGCTGCACAGGCGGCCCAAGTAAGGAAACATAATCACTACCAAGGTGTTTCCAACTTGTATCAATTTTGTCCCTTCGCCGTGGAGACAATGGGTCCGTTAGGCGATGAAGCCCTCGATTTGGTCAAAGAGCTAGGGCGCCGCCTACATGCCTCGTCCGGAGAACCCCGTTCCAAGTCATTCTTAACCCAACGAATCAGTTTAGCAATTCAACGCGGAAATGCTGCAAGTGTTCTCGCCACTATTCCCCCATCGTCAAAATTTAACGAAGTATTCCTTTTATAATTAATTCTAGCCTGTTGACAAGAAATGTATATATATTAATTAATTAACAATGGTGAATAAATCTTCTAACTGGAGGCCTGAGGTCAAGGGGCATAACTCTGCCTTAAGTTCTACCAGCTTTTTATAATCATGGTTGAAGTTACTGTTGATACTTTTCGTTTTGCACGCATCAGTATCGACCTAATGCATCGATCAGTTTGGCCTAGTCAATATTGAATACAAGTTTTCCAGATTACCCCCCCCCCCCTAACTTATCGTGCAAATATTTTCAATACGGCGGTAGTGCTTGGCGGAAGTTGGGAGTTTTCCTGTTTCATGCAGTAGCTACGATATTCTTATATTATTCCCGTTGCAAGCACATGCAGATAAACACACGTAGTAATATCAACCTGGAAGCATTATTATGGTTCAGAGTTCCTTTTCAACTTGATAGGCTTATGGCTAGTGTATTCACAGAGAAATAAACAATAGGAAATGACACGGTGGAATGGGCAGCATTCATGGATTGAGAATGCCCAGTTTACCATGCAGAAGATATGTACACAAGCATTGTTGACATAAGCGTAGTACAAATTATCGGTAATGCTTTAAGTAAACCAATCCTGCTTGGCATAAAGCTACACTAATATTTCATTTTGATATTATTCCCGACGGGAAGCAGGTAGGGAAGCATGTTTATTGTCTCAGCGACAAATTCCTGGATGAGGCTGCACGAGTGACTGAACTGACTAAACTGAAAAATCTGTCTAGCGTAATCCAGCTCATTCCCAAATTCCTTCTGCCAGAAGAATCTCTGGAATTCTGATTGGGCTAGACTCAGAGCCGAGTCTCTCGTAGAACTACACGAGTCGGATATTACTATTTTGCGAAGAGAGAAAGGAATGAGAAACTCAACCTGGCCATTATTCCCCCATGTACCTACTAATGCCCAAGATTCCATAAAATCTCTCTCGGACCAAATCCAATAGAAATATTATTGTTATCCGAAGAGGGGACGGGCAGGAAGGACAGGTCGAGGAACGGGCGTAATTTTGTGAATTATGGACCGTACGTGTATTGGGCTTGACAGCTGTTGACCAGGCAGCAAGACCATGACCACACCTTCCCCCTTTCTCCACAGTGAGACGGAAAAGCTGAGCGAGTTGAGGCATAAAAGGCGTTTCCTTTATGGGGACATTCTCACGGACAGAAGCTAATGCTATTATATTGCTCCCTATTGATTCCGATTCCCGCGTATGTACCTGACAGGAAAACGGGACTATCATACGCAAACGGGGCTTTACCACACCAAGAAACCTCGGCTCATGCCAGGCCACTTTGTGACGCCATCTGAGCACACATATGTACCTGTGTACAATCCTAGAGTATAACGAGCTACATGATTTCCTGGTGTTTGTATTATTCTTTTTATCTTTCGGTCTGAGAAGTTTTGTTCGTCTTCTGATTGGTTCTCCTCATTTTTTCTGGCAGTTTCTGTTCTAGTCTTCTGGCAAAATAAGTTTCATGATTTGACTCTGTAAACAGCATTTGTAACACTAGAAAGTAGGATAGGATAACCGACCTTAGCAATGTAGCAATGGAATGTGTCTTACGCAAATAGTAATTGTACAATCTGATGCCCTAAAGCCCAGAATCCACACTTTTCCATCTTCACATATAACGAGCTTGGTGGATGTAGGTATGTTTAAGCATATGAATCTTTCTATCTATCTGAGATTTTATTCTTTTTCTGCTTGGTTGTTCTAAAATCGTATTTGCGGGCTCAAAACACAAGTTTTTACATATTATTTCCGTACAAGTCGAAACCAGTTCAGCTACACAGAGCAATGCTTGGCACTGGTTCATTGTCCGCTAGTTTATTTCATATGGAACAGGACTTTGAGTGTAAATTATAAATTGAAGTGCCAGACGTTACATCATAATAATATTGTGCCTTCGTCCCAAAATTGTCAACCACAGAACGAGAGGAAATAACCCAAGAAACCTTCCCTGTCAATTCAATCAATTATTCACAAGTGACTGAGTCAGTTAAATGTCATATAATTGCCAATGACGGATAGAGGAAATGAGCTCGACTGTTCGACTACGCTTGGGCTACATACCACGCAAAATCGATATAAATAACGCAGATTAAATTCCCTTTCAGGATTTTCCAGTCAAACAGGCCTAAGAAAAGTATAGGAAATTAGCATACAAATAATCCGCAATCTAGCTTTCTAAACCAAATTACGTAACAGGAGGTAGACAACTCAGGTCTACCCCAATGTGCGTGTGCACAAATCCGTGCTACACATTTTCCGTATTGATTATTGATTCAAACCAGCACGAAGCACGACGGAGAGTTGGCTAGGATATGTTGCTCTAACACAGGCTTTGGATCAATATGGTGGGGTGGTGGGTGGGGTGTCTTGTTTTCAAAAGCATGATACCATTATTTTACATTATCAAAGGCTGCTCTATCCTTATGCCATATGTTTTGTATTCACGGTTGGATGACATTCAAAATTTGAATAATACTGTATTTGCTTTTATGGGTGTTGGAGTACGGACGTGCAGACAGATTCAAGAGTAGGCGTATCGTCATAGTGCATATTCAAGGAACATTTCGCTTTACCTATAATAACCGGCATGGAGAGCATATAACTTCAAAACCAAGTATTTGATATTCATTGACGTATTCCCAATTTACAATTTAATATTGAGATACGTTTCGCCCAAACTACTTTTGCCGTGTGTATGTAGCATGTGCTGTAAAAAATCAAACAAAATCCTGAATGTGTTGAGTTATGAAGAGTGTAAATGCGATATTGGATCACGATTCAGAGTCCCTTTGGCAAAGCTCATTTTGGCATTCACCGACTTCTGGTATATCTACAAATAAAGGTCCATTCGGCAAACGTATTTCTGTCATGAATCACGAAACACTAATCTGTTTGAGTTACATTTCATTTGGCAAGCATTTCAAATATTGAGCTCAACTAAGAACAATAAGGCTTATAATTAGGCATTAACTCAAAGATTTAAAACTTTACCCATTTGTTTTACATATATTTCGGCTCTGCTTTTTCAACACCAGCTTTACATTTAAGTTTACTATGCTCCGTGACCCACTGGCTTGTGGATACCTATATCTTATTTGACCAACTATATTGCTGGTAAATTGGTGATTTTCTTATAGAAATAGAGGTACGCCATGGGTTAGACTGCTTATTGGAATCTACTGGAGGCTTGGACAGATGTTTTTGAAATTGTATTTAAGTCTGGCATACGGATACTTATTCATTCGAAATTGCAGTACGGGTAAATACGGAATTAAGTGTGGTAGTGGAAGCACGTCTGTGGAGAGCTGCAGCATGCGCGATATGTATTATGAAAAGCTAAATTAACATAATGTGTATGCGGTCAGAGTGTTATTGGAGAGAAAGTGTCATAGTTTCATAGTTGACGGTAATTCATTCCAGCTCCGGGTCAGTCCTTGCCAATAGATATCATTATACTAACAGGCTCTGCATTAGCACTGGATCGTAGGCGTGTTCCCGCTTGGTAGCTCTAATGAGATTAAAACTGATAAAATTAGCCTACCAGGCTGGGCGCACAGGAAATTATGCATTGGGCTATTCAGTAGGTGAACATAAACACATGCACCTTTCATGTGTTGTTCGGATAAACGCCTACATGCCCTGTTACCACAATAGTTCACTTGATTATGTGGGTGGATGGATACTTGACTTGACATATTATTAAAAACATTGAAACGTAAGCACTATCAAATAATCTAAGATAAACAACCATAGTCAACATTCTCGGAGTACTGGTTCATGCTGCATCTGCATCCTGTTAGGATGTAAATCCAACGTATGGGTTGGGTTTTCAATAGACATGATTCGGATACGAATTGCAATATAGATCTAGAAGAAAAATTGTTTATTTTTGAAATCTACTTTTTAAACTACGAAAAGCACTACAATTTTTAAATTCGAGCTCCATCGTCTGGGCTCATCTGTCAGAAATATCATTCAAATCGACAAAGCAGTGTTGAAAATAATGCATTTACATAGAAGAGTCGAGCTATTCACTAAGTAAAACTACTTGTAATTCATTTCGTAATAAAAAGCGGTGAGCGTATGTATTTTTCATTTAATTACATCTACGATTAGTTCCATAGCTAACTGCGTAGAGGTTAAGATTTATGCTGAGTCAATATTTGACAAGTTATAAGGATCCAGTTGTATGGTATGCCTTCGACTGGAAGCACAAATAAAAGCGCATTAGAGTCCTTCGTCGCTCCGGTATTCCGCATGTGAGCTAGAAGGGTTAGCATTATGTTGGCTGTATTGATTTATGTAAATTCAAAACTTTGGACACTTTAATGGCATGTTAATCTCCTCCAGGATTCCATCCGGAATCCATAGCTCCAGTGTAGGCACATGCGGAATATATTGAAATACTTGTATTCTGAGATGAAGAGATATTGGAGAGGCTAGATCCAGATCCTGCCATTATGGAAATGTATGTATATCCGTCCACGGTGCACAAATAGGCACAACACTTTTTTTCAGAATGAGTAATTTAGAACTGCGTGGAAGGGGAAAAGTTTCACTGCTTCAACAAAAATTGATATTCTCCATCTATTTATTTGGCTATTTATCCCAGCTCTTGATCAAATAGAAAAGACTAGTGAAAGTTAATATTGCATATTCTGAGAAACAGTAAGTGGCACTCTCAGAAAAATCATCTCAATAAATTTTGGAAGAACATTCTCTCAATCGTTCGCATCTTCAAGCTGAAACTAGCCTCTTGTTCTGCTCAAGATGCGTTCAGAATTCAGAATTTAAAGTTGGAGTTTAGTTAGCTTCAGGTACTCCATGTACTTTAGCCCAAACTAAATTTTTAAGTGCAAACTAGTTCTCACTTGTTTTAAAACTCTTCAAACTATTGTTTCATCCAAAGTACCTACTTTTGGAAACTACGTATTTCTTTCAACTCAACGGCGATAGAAGGGCTTGGACCGTCACACTTTTTACATAAAATCGTTCCTTTGTAGGTCTGGATGTATGTCTGTCTGATCACAATCTCCAATGAAACTACTCGGCTGATCGGGCTGATTGATAGCTTGAAAGCTGCGTTGGTTGACCCTTGACTTCAGGAACTTTGACCCCGGGTCAGATTAAAAAGTTAAGTCGGGATTCCCCGTGCTACACAATGCTACGTACTTCCGTTGTTTTGAGTTTCACTCTTCTCTCCAGCTTTTTGTTTATTGAGATTTTATTTTGCCAACAAACCGTGACATAATTAGGGTTAATTGGATTGATTTTCCAATGTTCCTACGGGAATAAGATACGATGGGTATACTAAAACATTTAATTGAACTTCCTATTCAAGACCATCAAGGTTCAAGCCCACCTCTTTTGAATACGGCATCTAAAGATTCGTTGGAACTGTTTACCTCGAAGGGATCAATTTTATCATTTGCCTTTTGGTAAATAACAAGCAGCACATGGATACTAACCTGAATACAGATAGAAGTTTGTACTATAGAAATGGGTAGCTCATGTTTTTTGATAAACGTGCATCCTGTCATTTTTGCACTACGTTAAGTGCATATACTTGAAATTTGCATGGCTTCTTGTGTTCCTTTGGACAAGTTTCCTGGAAAAACTCCATAGAAAATGTATTTTTCCAAAAAGATTCCCTGCAGAAGTTCCCCTACAAAAGTTCGTGGAATAAATGTATCCAATTAAACTACTTTCGGCGAACCTAACTTACTATTAGAAAAGTCCATTCACACTAACCTGTACAAATCAAAATGAAAATAACCCCACCAGTTTATAAGTCAAAGTAGCTTTTCGACGGAATTTTTTAAGGAGATTTTTTAGCAAAGATTGTATTTCCCCAAACTTTCACTGTGCAAAGTACTTTGGTAAATAATACAGCGTAATCCGATGAGCGAGGCAGATCAGTGCTTGGCACTGGCACATTAGGCAGCTAGTCCTGCTCTATCCGTTGTCACTAGAGCTCCCCGTTGTTATTCTGATATGAAGTGGGTCCATTATGTTCTTCTAATCCTCTTGAACGGATCCTTACGCACGTGTTTGACAGAGTCATCACTTTCCCTTTCTCTTCCTCGCAAATCATAATAATTTCCAAATATTGGGAAGCTGGCAAGAGTTTTTCTCTCTGCGTGTTTAAGAGGCTCTGCAGCTGGAGAAGAATTGGAAAGTGGAGAATGGAAAGAGGCGGAAATATAGTTTGAAGCTAATCTACTTATAAAACAAGTGGGAGACAGTCAAAGAGCTGAAGAAGGAGTTTATTTTATTATTTCTCCACGCATCACTGCGCTTCACAAAAACTTTCTCTTTCGACATACACAGCTTCTCAAACTTTGTTCGGGCACTATAGGCCCTATCTATGCCTTTCTCCCGACAGAAACATATGGATCAAATAGAGGGAAAGAAAAAGTTTTACTTCGTCCCTAGTTGTTCATATATTTATGTAAAAAAAAGTACCTGCCGCTGGCAGCGTGTGCTCGGAAGACTTGAATTTTTAAGCTATTTATTTCGGTCCTAAACATAACTTTTTGTTTGTGTTCCTTGAGAGTTGACGTACTTTTCAAAATTAGTACTTTTTTAAATATGATTATTTTTTGTTGGTAACACATTCCAACTCTTTCGAGCATCGAATGAGGAAAATGACTGATAATGTACCAAAATCAGTACTTTAGACGCCATACTGACATTTGTCCGAAAATTTATGCGATAGATTGATTCTTCCAGCCCGGGTTCAGAAATAGTATTTGACCGATATTGTGTACAGTCGATTTTATGTAGATATGTACCAATTACCAATGCCTGGTAAATCAAAAAAATAAAGAAGAATCATGCTACTGTATTACTTCACACAGATTAATGACTGTTTAGTGTTTCAGAAGACGTGTCGATTTATATGAAGGACTGCGTAAAGCCGCAGTTGATCAACCCAGTTCTGCAATGAGCTGTATGGAGTTTTAAATGTTGGGCAAACGATCTTGCAGGAAAAGGTAGATTTTTGTCGATTTTGATCGGTTTTGGACCCATTGGGGTTTTGTCCTATTTTAAAATGTGTTGTAGACTGTTCTAGAGATCGGGATTTAGTCATTGCTGAAGTATCCAAAAAGTTTTCGAAATATGATACCAACAAAATTTTAGCAGTTAATGATCGTTACTGACTAAATAGGCTCTGACAACTCTCAATCGCTAGTAGTGTACATTCGGTCACACTTTTATGATTTCATTGTGTTTAATATATGTACATGTGCTGTAGAACTAGTACCTCGGCATTTTTTCATGTTATGACTAGTAGAGTACATTATTATGCTGAAGCGAGCGTTATTTAGCAATATACTTATTGTAAAGCGGACAAACTGCAACCTGGAAGGCCAAATTTAAGTGCGAAGACTCAAATTGTGTTCGTTTACATGTTGCGTGAGGCCTAGGACTTAAAAGTTGGGTTTCCACATCGTAGACTTTACAATAGTGCTGGTATTCCGTGAAACGAGTGTCTGTGCCACGAGTTATGAAGCAGACCGAGACATTCCATAAGACCCTTCTTGACTAAGAAGCTTAATACTGAGTTCTGTACAGAGTACTTAGGACCTACTTTCCCGTCCATGCTCCTTTCCCCTCTTGTGTCTTGTAAAGGGCTGAGCATAATGAAAGTAAAAGTGGCCATTCTGCGGGAATTTCATTATTTATTTTCCTTCCTCCTTCCAGGCCCAGAGTGACGAGGATGACAATGGTCCAGATGACGTCTCGGTCCCGGTGGAAAGCCGAGACGGCTTTATGGATGAATTCTTCGCAGAGGTAAGAAGAGGAAGCCTTGGAGAAAAATAAATAAACTCATTTGGATTTTTTTCCTGACTCTCGTATTCGGAATTCAACAGGTTTTGAATTTTGTGCTTATGGTTCCTCACACTTTGTTTTGTGTTTCTAGGTGGAAGAGATACGGGAGATGATAGATAAGATACAGAATAATGTCGAAGAAGTGAAAAAGAAACACAGTGCCATTCTCTCCGCCCCAACGACGGACGAGAGTGAGTTTGTTTGTCTCTTATTTATTAATTAACTGGCTTCCAAAACAATTCTGGAAAGCTTCATATTGGTCAAATTCGTTTGAACTAAAGGACAAAACTATTTAACATAACAAATTACACAGAAGAAGTTAGCTTTCCTTTTGACAATTTCGTTCCCAGCTTAATTTTTGCCAGCCTGGCCAATCGAGTATTGTCAAATTTATTTAGAGCTACCGTCAATGTTTTTTAAAACATCAAAATTCATAGGAAAAGTTGTTTTTATTTCAAGTCCACTTTCTGCCAGTATCACTTTTCCTGTTGCCAATCGATCGTCAGGTCAAACCCTGGATTGATCTGGCTGAAAAGGCGGTAGTTGTGTATATTTTTACTCTTTCAATTGTTCCTCACATTGGTTAATTTAGCTGGGAATGAGAAGCGACGGGAATGAGAATTTAACGATAGGTCCATTTGTCCGCCTGCCTCTGTCGCAAGTACTTTCTCTCTGCTGGAGTCATTAAAACGCGGGTCTGTCAAGTAATAGGAGATTGTAACGGCTCATTGAGTAGCAGGAGTGTATTAAGCTTTAGACTTGTTCTCTGGAGGCTCCTATAGCCTCCTACATATAGTCATATAGCCTCCTATGGCCTCACAGCCCGTCCAGCCATCTAGGCTTGTTGTTCTCCAGAGACTGGGCCGAATGGAAGGATGGGCCTTTGTGTGGAACATAATATCCTGTCCTCTTTCTCTCATCCCTGTACTGTATTATTTTCTTGGGCCGAAATTTGATCCTTTTGTGTAAATATTGTGTAAGAAGAAACCCTGTTGGTAGGCTTCCTTGGTATTCCTTCTCCAGTCGAATCAGTGGGAGAAAGGAACAACTTAACCTTTCCATAAAGCACGTTTACTAATATTGACGTCACTTGAGGCTTGAGACCCAATTTCACTTTTTTCTCTCGTCTCCTGATTTTTGGAGGCTTGCGGTCCCTGAGGACTGGGGAACGAAACCTTCTGCCTCACAGTCTTCCATGCTAAACACATGTTTCCTTTGACTTGTAGAAATGAAACAAGAACTGGAGGATTTGATGGCACAAATAAAAAAGACAGCGAATCAAGTTCGTTCTAAACTAAAGGGTAAATAGAATTACGAGCAGTGTACAGATCTGGAGTGTGTATAATGAGCCTCTAGCCTCTCTATGTCCATGTCTTCACAGTAATTGAGCAGAATATCGAGCAAGAGGAGCATACGAATAAATCATCTGCGGATCTCAGGATACGAAAAACTCAGCATTCCACCCTGTCGAGGAAGTTTGTGGAGGTGATGACGGAGTACAATCGAACTCAGACCGACTACCGGGAGCGATGTAAAGGACGAATACAGAGACAACTGGAAATAAGTAAGTTCGTTAAGAAGCTCAGCCCGTTTGGCGCCTCGTTGCTTGGGATACGGGGCAGTGGCGTGGCGTGGCGTGGCGTGGCGCGGTCAACGCCCGCGACAGGCCTATTCAAAGCTACAAATTTCCACCAAATTCACCTTTTCAGTTGAAAATAATTGTTTGTTTTTTTGGTTTCGGTTTCAAGCAAATAAATAAACGTCTAAAACGAATATTAATTTGGTCACAAATGCGGATGTTAGTTAAGATTTTAACGCAGAGCAGAAGGTCGTGGCAAGATTTGAAGAAATAATAGGCTAGTACGATGTGTGTAAATAAAATGTTGAAGCTAGAGAGGAAATTGTTTTAAAATTTTAATAATTACTTTTGTCAATCATTTTGAGAGGAGATGAGGTGGCAGGACGCCCCTGATACGGGTTTGTTTTATTGTGTGGAACAAGCTTGAGCTTAAGACAGTAAATAAATAAAGAGCCTGTCTTGTGTCTCGGGTTCTAAGTGGAGCCCGGACTCGAATTTCTTGTCTCGAGTAGACGACCAAAGGCCTGAGTCGGTCTAAGAAAAGAAAGGCTGGACTCAGGTCTTCCCTATAATTATGTCTCTTGATTGAGCTAATGAGTTTTCTGGGTTTGGGTTGTTTTCACGGCTATTGCTTTCTCTCTGTCTTCACTTGTAGCGGGTAGAACGACAACAGACGAGGAGCTGGAGGAAATGATTGAGCAAGGAAATCCTGCCGTTTTTACTCAAGGGGTAATTATACTATACAGGCGGATTCGTCGGGAAGTCCGTCTAATTAAATGGCAAAGGGTTTAATTGGGAATCTAATCCCTCCTTCCTCCCTCTACCCAGATTATCATGGAGACTCAACAGGCTCGACAGACGTTGGCGGACATTGAGGCCCGGCATGCCGATATTATTAAGCTAGAGAACTCCATTCGAGAGCTTCATGACATGTTTATGGATATGGCCATGTTGGTTGAGAGTCAGGTAAGCACTGTGCTCCAGTGCACCGGCAGATGCACTTCAATTCCAGTCAATTGCGCGCTGGGAATTATTCCTAATTGTAGGATCTTGCTAGCTGAATTAGGAACTTCTTCAATGTTTCCCTAGTTTTGCGTTAAGAAGGACAAATTATGCCTCCCATGTGAGGCTGCAATGAATGTTATTATTTTTGAAGAATTTACAATAACCAACCGTCTAATTCAAAAAAACGAGCAACACTTTCCGTGGTTATTGGTTAACATGCATGTCCTACATAAGTTTGTACATTCAGGCGAAAGGAATTTGAATATATTGCGTTGAAAAGCCCAAACAGTTTCTCGTTAATTGTTTTGTATGTTAATTTCTTAATTTTCATATAAAAAAAGCTATAAATTGTTAAACATCGGTTTGATTTTTGCATTATTTTTTGCAACAGAAAATACAATATATAAAAGCGGGCCAAGTTCAAGGGCGTAACTCGTATTTGGGCTAATCCTGTTCTTAGCTTCACATACGGAGTAACCTGACTAGATTCCAGCACTACGGAGAAAGTCAGGAATTACAGATGACACATTATATATGCCTACATTGAAATATATACCTTCGAAATTAAATCTGACTTGTGCAGTTTACTACGCAATTCTTCCGCGTAATGTAAATTCTAAGAAAAATTGCTATATGATAACGTAGCTGCTGTCCAATAATTAGCGGAGTACGCGCAGTGCATTTCTGGGAAAGACTATATTACTCATGATTGACTGATGAACGGATTTAGGGTGAAATGATTGACCGAATCGAGTACCACGTGGAACACGCAGTGGATTATGTCCAAACAGCCACCCAAGATACTAAAAAGGCTCTCAAGTATCAGAGTAAGGCGAGACGGGTAAGTACACAAGAACCATTTCCTAGCCATATTTTCTTGTCTCTGTCCATTTTATAGAACCACTTTTTAGTTTCTCTATATGTCAGGGAGCGTATGTGTGGCAGCATACTGTGGGAGGCTGTAGTGCTGCTGGGTGCAGTAGTGGGGAGCAGCAGGCTGCCCCCAGCCAACCAAGGACTACTTTCTACTTTCCTTAATTCAATTAAGCTCCTTGGGCAAAAAAAGGCTTTCTTTTTATCAACTTGTAGTAATGAGATTTCCTCATATGCCTTCTTGAAGAAATTCTGGAAGAAACCCTCCTGCCCACTACTGCCTTCATCCAAACTATATTCCACAAATTAAGAAATTCAATTTTTGTGTTTTAGTGAAAACTTGAGTGAATGTGAAGCAATTGTAGACGTGGCTTAGTTTGTGTTGCTGCATAATGCTTCGTTAGCGGAACGACGACGCTTCTCCTTCCAATTTAGTAGATGTACGTATGTAATAGTCGAAGTAATAGACGAAGGCCGTTTCCCCTAAATGTAATCTATTATCTAATAAAGAGTCTATTTTTGGTAGCTCACTCTGTTATATTTTGTGTAAGCGCTAATGCTTTATTCTGGAACGTCATGGAACCAGCTTCTCAAGTACATAGTTCCGGTGGAGCAGACTTCAAAAATCCAATTTTTTTCCTCATTCTGCTGGCATGGCTTGCCAATAGAAGATTGTAATCTTAACCACTGTGAATTATGTCGGAGGTGGATTTGTGTTAGGCTCCTTAGCCACCTGTTAGCTTAGCTCAGGCTCAAACTGTGAGCTTGAGCCTCGGCTTCATTTCCCTAAATTGAGCATTACTTACTCAGCACACCGCAAAGACGGGCTTTGGAGGGAGAGAGAGATGTTTGTGAGGATCAGACACATTTTCGGCATTTCAACAAGTTAATATTGCTGCTGTGGTAGTGTGGGGATTCTTAGAAGCTCCTTTGAAGAGCATAATCTGTAAGTAAGTAGCTTAAAATATGCAACGAATACAGAAATACAGAGCGGCTCAAAACGAATTGGCAAATGTTTCTCCATGAGCTGTGGCCCAAGAGATACGTGGATGCAATTTCTGATAAGTCTGTTTCCGCATTTCTCCGGGTAATAGTCCTGCCTGGCCTACTGACTATAGCAACTCTTTCCGTGCTGATCTTTCTATATGCTAATATTTGAATTTTTCTGAGTTGCGGCACTGGAGATGCGGAAAGTGGGGAAGTGTTGGGATTTGGTTTCTGAGCCAGCGTCTTGTCTGCTCCGCGTGTTTCTGGGCACTCTTGGAGGAAATTGATTTATTCTCAATAGTTGGGATGGGCCTCGGGTGACAGGGTGACAGTAATGGGCCTTAATCTAATTCAAAGACTTAACCAAACTTACATCTCTCTCTCTCTCGATGGGCCTGCCTTTAACACGGAACTGAATTTAGAAGCTCCCTATCCGCACGTGTAACTGAATCAGTGTCTGTCTGTATTTTTTACTATTTCCCTCTACATGGATCTAATGGAGTACTTCGGCCTATCTGTAGTGCTTTGTGGTACGAGCTGGCTGATTTTCCTATTCATTTATTAGCTTTCCCCAGAGGCCAGCCGGAGCTTGTCTTTTATGACACTCTCCCACACTCCGCACTGCCTGCCAAAGCTGAGTACATGTGAATTTAGAATTTGGAAACCCTTGGAGTGCAGGTATGCCTTGAGAACTGGGCTTCTGCCGATAACCATGTCCCCGTAGAAATGGAGAAAGACCCGCAGTGCTTCCTGGTTCCCGTGCATGCCCGAGTAACCACTTCTCCTCCTTGCCACCACCGCTGCTTCCAAGTCTAATTAATGTTTTGATCTCCCAAGGTTCAATATTGTTTAGATCAATGGACGTCTTCTTCTGCAGCTCTCCTTTCTCTTTCTTCTCCGTCCGTGCCAAACGTGCCTTATTCATAGTCACCATGTCATTATGTCTCTCGCTCTATGCCTCATTACCTTATTCCGAGGAATAAGGCCCCCTGCTCCGTCCAGAACCTCGCGCTACGGTTTACGGACAGTTCGCTTGAACCCAGTCGCCTACGGCTTCCCTTCTAAATATTCACTTTGCCAATAATACTGACACTGACACAAAAGTTTATATCTCGGGGCTTACACTGCGAAAAGTGAATATCCCCAGGATGGCATCGCCATCGACATAGTTATGAATAGTAACATATTGGAATCGTGAGAGCCTTATCTCATTTAGGTACTTGCTTCACAAATTGTGCAAGGAAAAATAACTTTGACAAGCAGATCTTTATGTGTGATCTTTATGTGAGATATATTGGCCTAGAGTCTACAACCGTGTATATTTTCTCTGAAGGTGTTAAACCCCCTTTTCAAAGTTCATCTTCGTGAATATAGAATTCCATGGAATATTGCATGTAGCAAAGTGTAGGCAGGTAAATATGTTCCAGGCAGGTAAATATTTGTTCACTAAATTCCAGGTTCACAAGGTATTTGGCTGAAACAAGAACTAGGGAAATGGCTTCGTAACTTAGGATTTAGGATGACTTCGTCTTTATTAATTTTTCTAATTGAAGCAGTTATTCTAAATACGGATTGATAATACAGACATTTCACTAAATCTCCATTTAAAGTAAAGATAGGGCCTGAAGTTGTGACTGTGCTGGACGTGTTAATAATAAGTGTTGGGAAGCTGGCTGATTCTCTCCTGACTCTCCCGCTCTTGCCTTGACTCCCATAAATAAGCCCTCTTGTCAAGCCCTTCTCGCTCAACACTAACAACTTTCTCCGCTCAGATTGAGGTCAGGGACTTTGGAGACGGAACCTTTTCAGGCCGAGCACTCCCGCATGCCCGCCTTTCCCGACAAACCCAAAGGCACAGAGCCCTAGCACACGGACTGCCACTGGCCACCTATTTACCTTACAGAGGAAACTTTGCGAATCACACTTTCCTCATTTCTCTCAGAAAAAGCTGGCAAATGGAATGCTTACACACAAACATTCCATATACACGGGATTGCACTATTACTATTCATAGACTTTGGTCAGAAGCACTGTCCTTATAGTTAGCTAGCAACCCACGAATCAGCGTCAAGCACTGAATGTAGGATAGGATCCTTGGTTAATTGACTGAAGTTCGTGCGTATATGCATACATGTTTAAGAACATGTCTAAGTCCAATAAATTACTCAGGCTTCAATTGATACAACATGTAATGTATTTTTAGCAATGGGTTGTTTGACTTTTAAACCAAAGCTGATTTGAGTTTTGCCAATCCAACATGATATTTACGTTTCCTGAAGCATATCTGTAGTAACACGCAGCATGCTTCATATCTGCTATGGCATATGTCCAATGACCTGCATTTAAGTATTCTAGCCAATCCTGGTACTTCATGTGATCTTGTTTCACGTTTTATGATATGCAGAGCTGCTCACTGTAAGTTAACACTCCATTTACATGTCTGTGAAGAAAGCTATTGAACCACCTTGCCATACATTCCATTTCCAGCAGAAATAGGATTAGAGAAATGCGGCAAGGTCGGTTCAGAATTCCAACTTCGTCGTATACCTGTCTAGCACAGATGAGCATAAAAAAGGGGGAATTTTACGAGTTGGTAAAATAGGGGCATGTTTAGTGCGGGATGCCCTGTCCTAAAACCCGTCCTCTTTCTCTTCTTCCCAAAGTTTACAAAGTCGTAAAACATGAAGGAGAGGTACTAAAATAGAACAAAGGAACCAAACGGACGTCTACACGGACTCTTTGAGTGGGAAGAGTGAAGGTAGGGAGCTCCAGTGCTATAGGCCGACTGCCAACTGCCACCTTGTTGGCAAGGCAAGGAGAAAGGCTGGAGAAAGTGAGGCTAAGCTCAGCTCCCGTATACTTCTCTGTCACACGTTCATTTTACACCTCAAGGGGCTTAGGAAATTATCTTCTCGCACTTCAAGCAGAATACATAAATATTATGCATCTGGAATTATTTGGGCAGTGGAAGAACGCATGCTTTAAATTTCCTTGCATGTATATTGCAGTAGGTCAACCTGTTTTTCAGTTGAGAAATTGGGCATATTTACATGGAACATCAGAAGCTATCAACTGGAGTTTGCCGATTGGTTTAAGATTTACCCAAATTGACTTGTATTGTGTATGAGCATAGATACACATAGCGTGTGATCCAAAAGGATAGGATACCCCAACCTTTTTGCGATTTCTCTTCTCCTAGTTGGCCGATTGAGCTAATGCTTTCATGTAAGGTTAATATCATCCTTTCGCGTTATCTTGTAGAATTTTACCTGTGTAAGTTGTTAAATAAGGGAGATATGGATTTTAAATCAGAAATAGGGTCATCTAAAACGATAAAACATTTATGAATTTCTTGCCAGTATATGACGGCTTAGCAATCAAAATTTAAAATGGCTCAACCAGCCACGCATTTCATCTTCTTAGCTTTTCGTTGCATATTATGAACCTAGCAGTTATTAGCTAATTAAAAAAAAACTATTTCCGTTCTTCCCCCGAGTTATATGTTAAGCTATGGGATTTGCCAATTTTAACCAGATAAAACTCCACAATTAAAAAATTGCTGCAATTAATCCATTGATTTTTAGAGTCATTGACGCCGATATATTGGCCTTTCAAGGGATATCAAAACTTACAAGATCCAGCCACGGGATATGGAGATAAAGCAAATCAAACGGCCAATAAAATTTTTTCCACAATTTTTGTACATACCCATTCTGATCCCGATTACACGGGCGGACAAGTCATTTATTCAAAGTAATCCATTCCTGCTTCAGTTTTAGTGCCATGCCAGAGTCAAGTTTCTCCTTGAAGTTCAGGGTTGTTTACCAAACTTCCAAGCCAAGATGGGATATTATATTAGTTTGGGTCCGAGCTGCCTCAGTCAGTTTTCCGTGTGAGAAGGGTAGTGTGGGGGGGGGGACTTCCCTTTGTCTTTTGACTTTGGGAGGTTTTTGTGCCTCTTGTTTGTTCTCGTGTCGGGTTTCCTTCCTGACTTGACTCTGTCTCGGCTGAGGTGAGGGAATGAAAAGCGAGTCTGTTCTCCACTACAAACGCCTAATTGAATCAGTTGACAGTCCTGATGAGTCTTTCGGCTCTTCGTCGACTGCCACACCAACCTCATGGAGTTGATTACATGCTCACGCTCCCAACAGCCCGCCACCCGTCCTGCAGACGCTCCCGCCTCTCAGGCAACACATCAACTTTCAACCCACGTCACAACAGTACGGTGGTTATGGTGAAAGCACAGCCAGTTTTTAGCCTGAAAGTTTTTAGTTGAAAGAACACGGACAATTACAGAATCGCTTAATCATCGAGGAATAGGAGTGCACTGGTCACCACAACTGTTCCAATTAATCTAATTCTGAGACAAACTGGAAAAATGATTTCCACCATATGCCAGGTTCACCCATATGCGTCAATTTGTTCTGAAACCTTAGGAAAACAATGCCTGTTAAATCGTACATACGGTAGGTTAACCTGGAGTAATGTTGGGTAGCCAGTAAATCGTTCAGTTATTGTTTTTCCCTGTTTGAAACGGTAGCTTTAGGTTGTAAGGATTGTGGAGTAGAAAGCATTACTGTGGAGATGAGCATCATATACTACAAGGTACCACCTCAGATTCCTTGGAGAAGCTGCATCTTTTGTTTCAGTTCCTAAACTAGGAATTATTGCTGAAGAAAATCAGGATTAGCTCCTGCTCGAGTGTTTGTGTAACTTCTGAGCAAAGCTAAGCAGCTAATCACTTACTTCGATTTGCCTTACTGTAGGGGTATGGCTAGGTCAATTCAATGCTGCAGATCCGATCATCTCTGAAATTTAGTGCAATAGCTCCACAGTGTTGCTGCCAATGCAGAATTGTTTGCATGGTCTACTAGTAGTTAGCACAAGTGGTCACTTTTGCGGCGGATTCATAAAAATTCCTGAAGCCTTCTGATAACAGGTCATTGGAATTATTTATTAAATGCCTAGTGTGAGCTAAGTGGATGGGAGGGAGGTGAAAGTGGAGATTTGATCGGCCTGCTGGTTCCCTCGTTTGAATTGGGAAGGTGGAAGTAGTAAAGCGGGAGGCTGACGGTGTGGGAATCCGGACTAAGGCTAATTTTCCTCGACGGGATTACATTGTGGACGGACATTGTTTCATGCTAGACTAAAGTTGGACTGCGGAGAGGCACACCCAAAGAACCCTCATCTTGATACCAGAGACTGAAGGAGAGAAAATTGGGCTTTGTGTAGAAAATAGTTGGAGAGTGAGAGAGCAAAAGACGAGTGCCTGAAAAAGCAGGGAATCGACGAGAATTGGACCACGGCAGTTCAGCGCCATAACGTTATGCCGCTCGTGCTTATATACAAGGATTTTGGTAAATTTAAAGTCATTATAGTAAGTTTTGTTGGAATTTTTTTACATACTGTGAGTGAACAATTTTCTTATTTTCACATATTTAATTTGTGTTAATACGCGTATGTACGTCCATGTACAAGCTCTGTTGCCATTTATGGACAGGTTTAAAACAAAATTCACTTGCATAATTTTTAATTAATTTTAACGAGGACCCTATGCTTTCACTTTAGTTTCTTTTCACGCCTTCGAAGCATGCCATGCTTCATATGAAGTAACTAGCAGGAATTAACGCCAGGATTGTCGCCTCCAACTCTAGGTTTTTTGGAAAGCCTAGCATCACCAAAATGCATGAAACAATAGGGAGGGAACGCTGGAGGCGACGAACCGTATGTTATCCTTACTTCAGCCTCGTGCTTCTTCCAAGTGCAGTAGTCCAAATAGCGACAGATAGGATGATGCTATAAACCGTTTCTGGTCTAAAAGTAGAAAAACCTAAAAAGAGAGAAGACGAGAAAGAGTAAAAAAAACTTGACTATTTCTGTTCCTGGGTGAGTACGGGAACGACAGAGGCCTAATCGATAAAGGCGGATATACACTGAATCCCGTCCTGGCCTGGTCTCGCAGTTTGTTTCGTACCTCCACACGTTCGTTCGTAGTAGGCGTCGTTTGAGCCAAAGACCGTTTTCCCCTTCTGAGCCTCCTTCTACTATGTACATATATTCCTGCCTGCTGACTCGGGACTACAACCTCACACCGCAATTCCGCTCCGTCAAAATCTCCCTGAGTGGAACTAGCGCATTAAGTTATCTCATGCAATTCAAGGTTATATTCCGGCCCACAAAGTCAGGTTAGGCTACGTTTGCACCAATGAGTTTTCTCTCAAGTAGGGCTGTAGGTGTTGGATTAATGATTATATGAATAGCTGGACAATTAACTGATTTTTAGCTGGTTTTGGTCTTATTAGCCAGGCTCAAATTATTCATAAGTTATTCTTGGTTGGACTTTGTTAGCCGAGTTAGATTTATGGTTTACCAAAATAATTCGAATTCATTCGGCAATTCTGAGCTTAAATATTTAGGCAAAGAAGAACAAATGAATCAGTGCTAAGCACTTAACCTAGGACAGCTTCCTGGGTCAGTGCACCGAATTTCATACACTTACAATACATACACAGCAGAATTCTTAAACCCTTTACTTATTTGTTATACAAAGCATCATGTTGAAATTCAATAACTCACTCCTGCTATGTTTCACGTTGAAGCTTAGGATTGTTTACCAAACTTACCAAACCAGACAACAAGCTAGAGTTGAACATTTTGCCGATTTTTCTGAAAGATGAGCTAAATGAATACGCTGCAGCCCGAGCGAGCGATTGGGATATTGAATTGTCGTGAAACGTTGTTGAGTGCGGCTATGTGGCGATAGCAAGGCGTGGAGAACTTACACCAGTCCTCATCACAGAGTCTTCTCTGCTTTCTCTCCAGTAATTCTCTCTCGGTGGCTGCTCCTTTTCTCCACACAGTTTGCCCAGTACGCGAACCAAAGGAAAGCGGAGGAGCGGAGAGCCAGGAGGTTTTTTTTGTACAAATACGAGCTCTGCTGCATCTCGTGACGTAAGCTCAGAGAACCTCCTTATAGCCTCTTCTGGAACAGCACCATGGGACGGTTGAAACCTAAAGTTCCCTTCCAACTACTTCCCTCGCAACCGTTTACTCCGAATCTAGCCTTACAAAATATTCAATCTAACCTACACTAACTCAACGTAACCTAACCAAAAATTTAGCCGTAGGGTAAAGGAAAAAATTAGGGTAACTTGTCTACAGCATGCTTAGAATCCGACAGGCTTCAATATTTCCAGAATGTTGAAAAGTATCCAGCTGTATTGTAATAGCGTTATAGAACATTGGATCAGGCTGAAGTAGTTGATTCTTTTTTTGCTTGAATTATTCTTAAGGGCTTACGAAGAGATAAGAGATCCACGTCCTGGCTAATTCGTATACAAGCTAGAAATCTCCAGCACAGGATTAATGTGTGATAAACTCGTCGTGAGTAGTTCCGATTTACCTTTTCTACTTGACTGGTTTCATCTAACGGTAAAATTTCTGCATTTGAGGGTAGAAAGTATTGTGTTGTCCGAAACACTAGTAAGGTGTCTGAGTTAGTTTTCGGTTTTCTCGAATTCCTTTAAAAATATTTAGTTACCTGTATCTCTATTTACTGTGATAATTAACCTCATCGAGATTTTATTGAATTTCAATTTACAGAGTTAAGCTTGTGGTTGTAATCACTGTAGGCTATATTTTGGGCAAAGCCTATCAAATACTCTGAGTCTGACATGTTCCCGTAGCATTTGAACGTGCATTACTGTGTACTTTAATGTACTTTAATTAATGTCTACTTACTAAGACTAGCTCTTTTGAATATATGGCTCATTTGATTGTAGCTCTTTTGATTATACAACTCTTATGATGATGTAGCTCATTTGACTGTAGCTCTTTTGAGGGTATAGCTCTTATGACTGTAGTTCTTTTGATTATAGCTCTTTGGATTGTAGCTCTTTTGAGGGTGTAGCTCTTGTGAGGTTGCAGCTCTTGTGAAGTGCTCCCGACTGTAGTATATTGGGCCGAGGAGGTTGCCACAATTCCTGTTAAACCCGTGGGTGGGAGTGACTAGGCTGGGCTGAGCTATTAGGTCCTAATTTCCTCTCCGTTGATCTGGTGAGTCAAATGTTCATTTAAATTAGTGGGAAGGGAGGTGGAGAATTGAGTGGCGTCATTTCCTGGACGGGCAGAATCCGGCCTAACCGACGGGGTAGCTCAAATTACGCCTAATGGCAGACAGAGTGGGAGAGGCCAGAATGGAAGAAAACTATTAGGCTCATATCATATTACGAGAGATGGTAATTTAAACACAGCCCTTATCTTCAACATGCTCCGTCTCTTCAAATCAGATGTAGTGCACTTCTTCGGGAGACAGACGAGCAAGTCTTGGGAGAGAAAAACTTTTCCTAACGACTTTCTCTCTATTTAAATGTGAGCCACACCTTTTCTCCAAATGCCGTAGTTAGTTTAGAAATGCATAGCTCAGGATGTACATGGAAACTACGACCAATTGACCAGCAATTAAAAACCAATTTGGTTTTCAACTTGAATATTATTCGCGTATTAACGAAATCACGTATTTCCAGAAAATATCCTATCTGAGACTAGGCTTTATGTTACACCAGGTAATATTAAACCATTTTTATTATAACTGAACACAACTACGCATGATGCTTGGTAACAGGACTTGGGGAACATGACATCCTTGCTAAACTCATTGTATACATGTGCTCCCAAATATGGCAAAGTTTTAGTATGCTTACAGGACAACTATTGGTAATAACTTCCTTTTAAAACAGTTTCTTACGAAAACAACTACGTAAAAACGCTCCGTTGGACTTGTTCTCAATCTGTAAATTGTGAACAGCTTACGTTAAGTAATGTTAAGATGTTATGATTGCGTAGCATAAGTATTTGAATTAGACACAGTCAGCTAAGGAAATTCTATTGTGGAGCTTTTTCGCGAGAAATTTTTTGTATAGTCCCGTTTGGTTACACTTATTTACTTCTCACAACTGCAACACATGAGAATAGGTAATTAGCCAGTCAGGTTCACAATTCAGATGTTTCTTTAAAAAATGTAAATTCTAGTAGAACTGAACTATGTCCAACGGGTACAAGGCCAGGCTTGGATTCAAGGTTTGAGCTCAAACTATTAAAATCAAACCCTTGTCGTGCTTTCACCTTCTGTCATGTACAATACATCTTTTCAATGTTGGTCTAAGCTTGGATGTGTGAATATGAGTGTTCAATGTCGGGGTCACCGTTTCATGAGCATTTGGTTTGTTTCTTTGCAGGGCGTATATGTAAAAATATAATGTTATACACTTACAGTTGTATTTAATACATCTCACGCTCCGCTTGCGTTTGGTGGAATATGGCTGAAAGGCATGGTAGTTTGTTCATAATCCGGATTCATGGGTTGAATTAAGCCAGTAAGTACTGATGTAAGGTTTCACTTACGTTTTACGTGTGGGCAGCGTACGCTACCGTGCCGTGTACGCTCCTATGCTTGGGCATGAATGGAATATGGAATATCTAAGCTAATAAGCTGATTTGAAACAAGTTTCTCGACGGGAACTTACATCAGTACTGATCGCCTTACTTCAACGGATTCATGTGCCCGTTCAGGTCAGGTTTTTGGACCAAATGCAAAGGGAACTGGGACCCTTTTTGTGTGTGCGTGTGTGTTGGACGTCAAGGTGATGAATGAGGAAACACAATTTAAGATTTTTCTGGAATAATACAGGCTGTGATATGTCATTCTAGAAAGCAATACCTATAATTACGAACGGTCTCCTGTTCCTACATATTTACTGTGTCGAACTAATATTTTTTTTTGAGTTGGGCCAAACAAAACTTTTTTTGTTTTTTTTTACACAGAAGAAAATTATCATCATTATCTGCATCGTTATAGTGCTCGCCGTTTTGGTAGTGGCAGTGTCCCTTAGCTTGGGTGGAACGAGTAACAAGTAACACTAACTCAGACTAAGTTCACGATCCGGAAATCTAGCCTAAAGTTCTTCGGGGTTTCTTCGTCTCTGTGGTTTTTGACTTTTTGACTCTTCAATAGCCTTATATTCACGTCTTAAATAAGTGATCCATGTCATAGGAGCAACGGCAATACGATACGAGCCACTGGAGCCACTACTCTCCTCACACGCGAATTCTGGTGACTTATTTTCCAGTGGCTCCTTTGACCGCGCCTCGTTTAAATCGAGTTATTTTGTGACGCCACATCCAAAACCTACCCCTTGAACTTACAGGGATCGGGAAAATCACTTAAGAACGATATCAATTACCAGGATCCAGAAAAATGGCCCAGAACCCGGATTTAAAAGTTGATTTCCCAAAATGTTCCCAACCTTTGTTATAAATCGTCGCCGCCTCCGTCTTTAAAACTTTGTGTTCCCGAGTGTAATATACGTAGATTACACGGTCCAGGGAGGCTAGGTAGACAGTATAATCTGTCAGGATTGTAGCTCTAGCTCTATGTATACATAATGTATTGCATTCCATTCCATGATCTTCCATTAGTAATTAGTTCTAGACGGTTCTCCATGAATTTACTGGAAGACTAGAAGACGTTTGTCTCTGAACTGCTGAAGCTCTCTAATGGAAAGCAATTAAATAGAAATAGGGGGAAAGGAGCAGACATTCTACGCCGCGCTTAATTTTAGTTCGAGGCCCTGTTCTTCATCCATGCCAGTACTTGGCCGCCCTAGGCTCTCCGCTTCTCAAGCTACGAGTACAAATTTGCTCATGGCCTTACAATCACGTTCAGTTCTCAAAACATCATCTTTCCTTTGTATGAATCTGGAAATTATTCCATAAAGTTCCTAATTAACTTTCCCAACCATTTAAAGTCACGCACAAGAACATCAGGAGTAAGTAAATATATCCATACATTTCCAGCTGTACGTTTCAGTTTGTGAGTTATACAGGGCTGAGCACAGGGAGTTGTCAAGCTATTTACAAGGCGGAATTCGAGAACAGAACTTGTCGCATAGCTTACGTATATTGTGAGCATAATTTATGCATGTACTTGTGATGGGTGCGGTTCAGTGGGCCCACTCGTTCGTAACAGTTCTGTATCACAGACGGTCCCGTTTCTCTGGAAATCCAAATAGTTTCAAGTAGAAAGAGCGAGGAGACTATTTTTAGAGTTTGGACTGGAAGAACCACATAAAGTAATACCCATTGTCTAGCTCTTGCGTATTACTAATCTTAGCTTCTAACACTAGAAAATAATCAATATGTGATGATCTCGGTGGTATTCTGTAGAACAGTAACTTATTAGTCTGGGGATTCTGCTATTTTCCAGAGGATTCTGTCTGTCTGTACACTTACTTCCATTACATTACGCTTACTCGAGATCGGATGCGGCCCGAGTAACGCCTTCTACCATTAATTCCAGTTTTATGCGGGAATATATTCAATATGATTTATAATACTAGTGTAAATATAATCAAATGATATCTTTATTTAAACCTTTTTTTTTTTGGGTGTCAAAATAATTATTACTAATAATATGATCAAAATAATGCTGTTTCTATTAAATTTACACAAATGAACTGCACTGCATGGCTGACAATATTTACACATTTTTATCTCTGTATTGGCCATTGTACGTTTGAAGGGTTATTAGACTCCAGCGCCAGGCTGAGCTCATAAAGGCTTAGGAGCTGATCCGCTCTGTCCGTTTTTGGTTGATGAGAGTCCAGGTCTTATGTTCTGAGACACCCGCAGGAGAAAGGTCATTAGGCTGCTAGTGAAAAGGATGATCTGTTTCATCTGGAAATCTACAAGGAAGTACGAGAAACATCAAAGAACTTTCCCCTAACATAAGTATTTAGGCGTTACTCTCCGAGTAGCCCCATTGTGCATTGTGTAGCTCGTACAAGTTTTAAGGCGATAACATTCAGTGTTCTACAAAACATGTTCTGATGTCGTCCCTGATTGGAATCAAGGCCTTTGCGTGCACGAGCGTAAGCCTCGTTTGTCTAGACAAGTTATTTCTGACGAATTTGGATTGGAGAGAAAGCTCCAAGAAAATCAGAGGAAGAAGGGAATAAATGTGGTAAGCCAAGCAAGTAGTGCAGTAAAGGCAGGCTGCTTGCTTGGACTAATCTAAACAGTGATTGGAGTAGACAGGACGAGGTAGTCTTTGTAGTTCAGCAGTCCTAGCACACAATACTATGTATAGTTATGTGCATACTTACACCAGGGCCTCTTTTCTTATGCATGAACGCAACTTACTTTCTTTCCCAGGAAGAGAGGCAGAGTATGGTAGAAGTCATTAAATCATGAAGTGGGAGAAAATAACTTGTAATCAAGAACGGAGCGGAAGAAACATTTGTTAACATACTTTGCTTTCACTTTCTTATGCCGTAGTTCCTTCATTTTCCAGTTGACTCTTAACCCCCAGCTTTGGGCATTCAGAGCCAAAGCATAGTAAACTCTGGGTAGGTCATAATGCATAACATAATGCGGTAAGGCTTGAATTCAAGTTTGTAGTGTGTCCAAGTTAGAAAGTGCAAACGACAAGGATGCTGGATTTACCGGTATTCGCCCTACAATATGGTCACAATCTCCAGATTCAGTAGTAATGGCGTAAGTAGGACAAGGTTGAGTTGAGTATCCGGACTAGCGGGTAAGAATTCAAAACCTTTTTGGAACACAAGTGCTTAACGTAGCGGTATTCAGCATGGTCGGATAAGGAAATCCAGATAAATGGACATCTTTTCCGTACATCCCACGTACGCGACTATTACTGTAGTATGAACTTGTGATGATGGCAAGACCCTTTAGCTTATTCCTTACAATTTCCATGTGAACAAGTTTTCTGAATAGGCTTACACGATACACTCTAGGCAAATTCAACTGTTCTACTATTAGAAATTCAGTCCAATGAAACCTTGACTAACTTAACTAAACGTAACGTGACTTTAATTTAGATTTTGAGGTCAAAAGTAATTAGTACATGTTTTGGGAGGAACTGTTTCACGGTTTCGGTGGCGTTATTACATTTGTAACTTTTCAACCTTGAATTGCTGTCAATTGCGCATATGAAACGCGATAATCTCTATGGGATTTTCAGCGAGTATAGTTCCCAAAGGCATTCTACGCTAATAGTGCACATTTCAAATAGATTGATCGAATTGCATTGATGGCAAAAAAAAATCAAATATAGATTTTTTAACGAAAAATCTGCCGAAAATTCAATGAACTCCAGAACAATTACATTTACAATGACGCTCCTACGTTAGTCAAAACTTGCCATGTTGCTAATTTCTTAGGAACTGCAACTACTAGAGTAAGTTGCAATGTATGATCTATATGGCAACAAAAGGCGTTACAAATATAAGTTACAAACGTAACTATGATCCTTTGGAGTCGCTAAATATTCGTATTTGAATGTAAAAGTAGGGCTTCAAACACTCGGTTGTACTCGTATTATTTGTACATGTAGACTAATTGAAATAAGCTGGATATTATGGTAGAAAGGAAGTGTGCGTTGACTAGCTGAGACATGATGGGCGTAAGTAGTTGGTGAATTGTTTGGACTCTGCTTGTGAAAGAGAGAAGCGGAGCTGGAGAAGAAGCGAAGTGGAGAAAGTAAGTAACCAATCTGCTTTTCTTTCTTTCTCTCACTCAATTCATTGAGAAAATGATAGATGAGTCTCCTACTTCGGGATCTCTATTTCAAACACTCTGGGCTCGGGCTCAGAGAGACAGGCCCGGATCCTGGCAAAAACCCAACTGGGCACTTTCTTCCTTTCAAGCTTTTCTCACAGGGCTGGGCAATATGTATCTTCAACATACTTGTATCTTAACACATAAGAAAAAGGCTTGAAGATGCAAAAGTTCAAGATACTCAAGATATTACATTTTTCAAGATACAAAGCACAAGCCTCTTTCGGTCTACGAGATACGTATCTTAAGATAATCTACCGCAAAAAATTCAAGTTTTGCCTCAAATTAAAATTATTCAGTATAAGAAATTATACTTCTTCAAGATACAAGGTACAAAGTACAAGATAATTTTGGTCTTCAAGATACAGTATTTTCAATATACAAGCATCTTGCCCAGCCCTGTTTTCTAACTGATTCCGGCCCTGATGCCCTGAGCCCATGTCTCTTCATTGGGAAGGAGTCTATTCTCACTTTAAATTCAATTGTGTAGTGTGTGTAGCTCTGTAGTGGGCCTAATAGCTGCTGCTTCCTTTCTCTTTTCCCCACTTTCACCACTTAAGACTCCTGACGGGCTCAGTGGAGAGAAAGTCAAGTCACGAACTGATGTGTCATGACATGTGCTTCTTTTTAAAATTATTTTTCTATCTCCAAACCCCGGCTTCTGCTCCTGCCTTACGGAGCCATGGACTGAACCTAATTTAACTCTTGAGAGCCCAGAACAGTCTTGTCCAACCCTTGAGCCGCATGGACTTCCAGAGTTAGTTAAGCTTCCCATTGTTCACTTTACCCGTGTCGAGCCCCTGCTTACGACCTCTTATGTACCCATAAATCCTATTTCACATTCCATAAGCTCTGCCTTGTACTACGTACGCGGAGAGGCACAAAGGAGTAATCTCGGTCCGTACAACTCAATGCCTTCCCACCATGTACGGACATAGTTCGGAGCGGTGTCGGAGGAATTCTAAGCAGGGCTGACCTCAGTGCACTACAACCATCCATCCCTGTCAGTCCATAACACTGGCCTGTCAGCAAGCTAGGCTCGGATTGAGAAATCCCGTTGAATACAATTGTCAGAATTTTCAACAACGGCTGCTGGAATTGGAACTCTTTCAGTCACGAGCTTTCCTAGAATCTGGCCTTAATAATGCAACACAGAGGGTTGCTGAAAGAAGCAGCTATTGAAATTGTATACTTGCTTGATTATAAAATTGGTATACAATCTTAAGTACTGGGAGCGCTTTTATAACTTTCCGCAGTGCATTTTTCCGCTGAGAAATATGGCTAGTCTATTTCAATAACTTTGGCTTTGTTCTAGAGTTAAAAAAGGGATAATTGGAAAAGCTAATACGAATATTCAAAAAGTGCAAACTCTAAATGTGTCACTCTACTAGCTTTGTATTACTTTTCACAGTTAAGCTACGTCAGACCTGTAATATATTAGCATGGGTAACTTCTTCGATTAGAATGTGAAAGTTTTCAAACTTGGCCCCCGCTGTGAAACTACACTTTGGACCCTTCAAGTTGGTGTCTTTTAAGCAAGTCTTATTGCGTGGAAGCGGAACATTTCCACAACTTCTGCCCATTTCCTTCCCCAAAGCAAAGCCCCACCAGGATCCGAAAGAGCGGTTAAATAAGATAATATTACTATGGAGCCTCTAAACCTTAACAATCAGACGAATCTATGGAACCTTTCCAATTTCGAATTCACTTTTGCGGCGTTTTGAGTCAATAATATCATTAGGCTTTTCCTCTTATCCGATATGGCTCAAACCTGTTCGATTGCTGGACTGGATATTCAATGGAGGGTAGATGAGGTTGGGAATTGGTCATAGGTACGAGATGTATCCAGCAGATACGATATGATTCACGCTCTTCCGTTCCAATTATCCCAACCGTCTGGAAAGTATCCGGGCTCCAGTATTCAGGCAGGACATGAATATATATGTAGGTATCGTATTAGCATAAGAGAAGTAAGCCCTAGATCCACATGTTGATTCGATAATAACCCCATGCTGATTCCCTGGCTTCTGCTTCCATATCCATAAATTGCAACTATTATACCTTTCCCTATTGTGAGCTAGAATATATTGCATTTTATTTTGTTATGATGTGATAAACCTTTGTATTGTTATGAATGTAAAGAATTGAATGAATACACTGAGTTGAATGGAGATATTACTTGGCTTCTGGGAAGACTAAGAAAAAACGCTCCTGATTTTCCTGTATGCCTTGTTACGTCCTTGTGTGTTGTGTGAAGTCAGTTATTGATTTGTCTGAAGTGGTGCTGCTTCATGGATTTTCAAAATAATAATATTCCTATGCTTAACGAACTCTTGTACAAATCATTTTTTACATAGTGAAAATAAAGATCCTATCTGCGACCTATAACATCTCCGCTCGCTTTTCTAAAACGCGTATGTTACAGTTTGTTTAAAAGTAATGATTTATTATAACTAAACCGTTTTGGATATAGTTATTTAAACCGCACATGTAAACAAACCGTGACGTGTAAATGATTTGTAAATTAATACACTGCGTCCAGTGTACTGTATTGTGCGTATGGAATGCTGTAGCTAAGACTGGACAGATACATATGTACTTGTTTTATAATGAGTGTTTGAATTATAATCACAAAATCACAAATGCTAATATCCCAAACCATTTTTTTTTGTCTATTTGCAGAAGAAAATCATGATTATGGTGTGTCTCCTCATCCTCCTTGTTATAGTGATCTCAACTGTTGCTGGTTACTTTGGGTTTTAAGGGAAAAAAAGTCATAGAGGAAGAAACCGTCGTTATTACATTTTAAATGATATTAAATACTGCAGAATCCAAATCAAACTTCTCCTCAGTTCCACAGTCAACTACTCAACCAGCAAGTTTCCAAACAAGAATTCAAGAATTGAAAGGGAAGACAGGAGCCAAGTACAATAGAAACCTAGTTTCAAACTGTGACTAGAGAAATGAAATCAGGACATTGAGTCTCAAGCCGACGACAGAATCGAGTTCACTCTCCGCATTATACCAATAAATTGTTCAGTCTCTCCAACACTTAAGAAATGTCAAGTAACGAACGGAACTAAATTGTAACTAGTACTTGTATATTAAGGCAGAGTCTAATTATGTATGTTGTTACGCCCAACTCTGAACTACTTGCAATCCCCTTGACTCCGCAGAGACCTTCTTTCCGTGTTTAATTTTTGTAATTTTGGCCAGGAGACTCAAGGGAAACCTCGCAAGACGTTTGATCTGTACTCTTAGCCATGGCCAGGACGTAGTGTACACCTACACTGTAAATACTATAATGTACTACTCTCTTTCAGAACAAAAAAAGCTCTTGATGTTAATTAGTTTTGACTCTCTGTGTGGGAGTTGGCCCACTTCTTTGTACTAACTACACGCTGTAGCCTATGCGCTAAACACTTTGAGTCTCTCTCCCAAACACCTTGTGCTTTGTGATCCATCATAGGAAGCCATGTTCAGCTTCAACAGCTTACTATGTCGTCTAGGTTCCAGCAAGCTCCAGTAGTAACTCCTTCACACCTTCTTCACATCACACTTTTTTCAATCTCTTCTTATCTCAAACTCAATCTTAGCCTCGTCTCTTGTTCTGTTGGGGTCCCAAGCACGCCAAAAGAGCCACATATTTAATAAGCCCAAACTCCCAAGCGCCACGGGAAAAAGACACGCCGAATAGGAGAACAGTCACTGTAAAAAAGTTTCATCGAAAAATACCCGTTGACCTCAACCCTCACCTGGGGTCAGGTACTTTGAGTTAGGCTAAGCTGTATATCTGGCATTGGAAAAATTTCTAATAATAAACTTAGGTTAGGTTTGCCTGAAGTATTTTCACCGGAACCATAAATGTTCTTGTACATGAATTTTTACTTATATGGCTCTTTTGGTGGCCCGACAGTTTGTTTGGCCCTTACTGTTTGACACTTGTTATCCTGGCTCTTGTGGCATGGAACCGTTTTGTTCATGTATAAAAGGACAAAAAAAAAAGAAAATATTTTTATCAAAACTGTGTTTTTCTTCTAAGGACTCTAGTCATGAAAGTCTTTGCTTGTAGCGTTGTCAAAACTGATTTTAGAAAAATCCCGTTGAGCGGTATTGGAGAGGACAGGAGCGGAGAGGAAGGGATGAAGCCTGGAAAGAATTCATCCCTTCCTTGTCCCAAGCCTCCTTGTCGCAAGTGTCATTAGACCAACATCCCGTCCTCGAAACCCCGTCACCTCATCCAGCATGAAGGCCACAGACAACAATTCAATTTTACGAGAGCCTGAACAAAGTGGCTCCGAATCTGGAAAGAGAATATTGAGGGAATTTGAAGTTTGGAAGACGGCGGGACAGCGGATTTGAGAACTTATTATAAGCACTACCACACGTCGTCACAAATGTAGACGTAGTAGTAGAATGTATATTGCTAACTCTCTTGATTGTGATATTTACTCTACAAAATTACTTAGGCACGTTACTGTATTGTAGTTGACTATTGACTAGTATTACTCGACTACCGTACCAGGTCTCTTGTTATTGCTAGTGTATTACATTTGTTGGGAGTTGAGACAGTGAGAAGGACGCTTTGACTTAAACCCCCTAAACACTCAACACATCGAATTCTGAAAGAAAAGAATGAAAACAAAAAGAGCGTCGAGGAGGAAAAAGGAAAAAAAAACTCAAAAAACTCAAAAAATTGTCTTCTGCTGAATTGAATTTCCGAAAACTTTTGTTATTTGTTGGAATTGGAAGGCGAGTTTGGGAGTTACAAGTTTTTGTGTGAAAGGCCAGGCGGAGAACGGGAGAGCGGTTAAAATCCAGCTTCAATCAAAATGTCAATTTGAATTGAGTTGAGAACAGATTTAAATGAAAGGACGAAGAGAGTAAACTCAAGATTTCATATAAGAGTTGTGAAGCAATAAATAAATACCACTGATACCTATACTACATAATTAACTACACTAGAAAGTACTTTTAACTAGTTAACAAGCTCCTAAACGTCTATATGTGTGTACATGTAAAATCCATACTAATTACAACTTAATAATATACTCATAATCATCCTCCTTCGTCTCCTTATCCGATCTATAATGTATTTACTTAAGGCTAGGCTTGTGAGTAAGACGCCTTTACTTTCCCCCTGATTAACACAACAATTATCTAACCTATTAACTTCGCTGGCCAGGCAATTTATTTAGTCTAGTTGAGTGAGAGAGTGTTTTGCACGTACAAATCTACATGAGGCTAGAGACAGAGGTAGGGCTTACACAAAATACGGCTTGGGGAAGGATTTGGGCCCTCGTGGTAAACACCCATTGAAGGCTCAGGAGTTAAACCTAGCCTAGCTCCAATTAAAGTAATTTCTAGTGAAAACCCAGCCCAAGTAATGTACAAGTACTGCCACTGGCTTCTCAATGGGAACTTAGCTCATAGGCCCTAATCCTTGACTTCAATCCAAAATATACTTAATATTCAATTTTAAAAAATCAGACAAAATAAGTGAGAAATTACGTGCCAGTAGAAGTACGGAGAGCAACGCAAAAAACAAACAAAGTACGATGACGGATCGAAGTTTTGAAACCTGTATGCAAAGCTAATCAATAATTTGTATGTTTTAAGTATATAGGGAAATTGGTGAGTGTATAGAAAATGTTACATTTTGTTTTCACTTTGTGTATCGTACTCCTCAGTTTGCATCAAAATAGACTGAGAGACAAACTAAACATGCACACTCATGCCCTTAATCTTTATAATGCTAAGGCTCCATGTAGTACTGTAGCCCTGTAGAAGAAAACTAAAGGAAGACAAAAAAGTTAGCTCTCTCCCCATTATTTTCCTTCCAGTGTCTGCTCTACGCTCTCAAGTCAGTAGGCCGTCAATTGGAGATGTATAGGAATGGAATGCATGGCGTGAATGGTCAATATCACTAATCAATCAAGCACTTAACACTGATAATAAAATGTTTCAAAATATAGAACCTTGGGACAATCTACGTAGAAGAGACCCTTAAAATAATCAAAATTCCAATTCAGTTTCCCAATCAGCCCAAACCCAAAAATGGTCCTGTCTGTAAATTATATTTTAAGCAGGAAAGAGAAACGCAATCACCTGCCTTGCTTTAGGGGGGAATATACTAATAAAAATGCTGCCATACTGCCATTTTTTGTGAACATATGAAAATGTAGTAGTTGTGTGCGAACGTGTATTATTTCTGTGCTAGGTACTAACTTCTGTTCCAAACTTTGTATGTTGAAGACAATCGTTTTGAACTTCACGTATTTTTGAGCAATACATAAGCATGATACAGAGTTACCGCATTCCGACCTTGCACAGCTAAGGACTTAGGTACTTAGGAATTGTTCTGTTACATGGCTTGGTTAATTTTGTGAACTCGGTAGGCTGTAGCTGTAGCTATAGTGAGACTCAGCCAAGTGTTATTACAATTTTAGAGATTTTACATTTAACCACTAACCGCTTTTTTGAATCGTGTAATTTACAATTATGTAATTTAAATTTTCTGCTGAGCTCGTTCCTTGTTCCTCTTGATACAAAAAAAAGACTTCTGCCTGTCTCTCTATTGTTCCACAAGGATTCTATAATTTCCGTTTCCTAGCCTACGTCAGTGTACTTTAGCTCTGTTTCCAAACAAACTGTAATAATACTTCAAACATTTTGCCATTATATAACTTCTAGTCATTGCCATAATAATTAAGTGTTGAGGTATGACGTAGGAAGTGTGTCTCTGCCTACTACCAGAAAATATGTTTTTTTATTTTGCGGAATTTGGGAAGTATGTACTTGGTATTGATAATGGATGTGATTAGACATAATTATATTGTATGATATTAAAATTGATGCTATGAAGTGAATTAAAGAGAGAACAACAAAAATACGGATAATCATTTGCTATAAGATTCTTATTTATGCTCATTATTCAAATCTTCCATGGAACATCTAAGGACGCTAACCGCAATTTAGAAAACTCGTTACAACAAAGGATTCTAAACTACAAAAAAAATCATGAAGCTGCTTCCGCATGCATCATATTCACGTATTTTGAATCAATCGACAGTTTGCCTGTGACCTGTGACAAGTGCAGCTTCAGTTCTCCCCTCGCCAGGTAAATGCATGGCCAACTGGATATGAGCAGCTACAATATGAACATCGACTTAAGCGGAAGCTTGTTGTACTCGATTTTTAAATGCACTTGAACATTGTAATATTCATATTTTTCAATTCGTATTTCGAATCGACAGTTTCAGCTACATTAATCAAAACCACAAAATATTTGTAGATTACTGTAACGTATGCCACGACTATTAAGCTGAAGGTGGAGTAAATCAAAAGTTACGATAGAAAGACAAGCCAAAATTCCAGTAGGTACTTTCGTATTTTTACGTATTTTAGTCGATAGAAAGGTTCAGCTTTCCAGATTTGATAACCACAATGCACTGCCATCGTTATGGTTCTGAATTAAAATGTTTAAAAATCCTTCATAATTATTAAGACAATAAAATTTAAGTTTTGTGCTGAATTACCAGTAGATGCAGTATTGATCTACACCGAATTATCAGCGGTAATTCGCAGATTATCCACTGTAGTATTCGTTGAAGGAATACCGTGACAATTTTCTCAACACCAAACACGCATGTATTGAACTTGGCCGGAAGAAAACGTATTTTTACTGCTATCCGGGAATAGAATAATTACGCTCACGATACCAATCAAAGTTGTCCAAACAGAGTGAAACGGCTGATTTTTTAACTTGGCTTCATACATCAATACAAAAATTCCTTATTCTTTCTCATGAGTAATGGCAGTGAAACTTAGGATTTATTAGTGCAGTTGATTGTGCTGATAATTTGGGCTAGCATTTTTTGAAAATTCTAAACTAAGAATTTGAATTGAGGAAATTGACGGATGCTTGAAATCTTGATGGATGCAAGAGTTCTGGAATTTTGTTGAAATGAGTGAGTACGGCGTAAGTGTTGAGGAGGAATCCTAGGCTTTCTTTTTCTTCTTATCCGCTAAATGAGAAAGTTCCGGTGGTAAGTGACCTCGGGCCTTTACATCAGGCGTCTCGTACGGCAATCCGGAATTCCCATTCTCCAGCTCCTCGTAGTCTTTGAACAGGGCATGCATATTATCCCGAGCCTCTTCGAACTCCTGTTCTTCCATCCCTACAAGGATCAGCAAAAGGGATTCATTGTACAAGAATAACATAATGCCGGTCATTTGGGATGTGAAATTAGTAATTATGTGTGCGACAATCAACCCCTACTGGTAAGGTGTGTAAACTTGACTCCACTGTAAGTTAGCTAGTTTCTTTAAATAAACAAAAGCAGCAAATGGTACACTTTCTTGATTTAAAGATGATACTTATGTTGGTAAAGGCATTTTTTAAAAAAATTAATAAATACTTCTGTTTAAAAAAAAATATATTCTGAAAACTTAAATCCACTGCTGAAAAAGCATTAAACCTTAATAATGATGGTGCAGCAAGTTAACTGAACATTTTATAGAAATAACTCCTTAATTTCAACATTTAATCAGAGCGATAAACAAGCCGTAACAGACGATTATAGAAATTCCCCCAAAAAAATTTCCCCAAAGTGGCCTGGAAAGTCAGCCCAGAAGTTCCTGATTCCATCCCAACTTTCCTCTGTACAGAAAACATGAAGACCTGCTCGACTGGCCTGACGCTGGAGGAACGGGGGAAAGGCAAGCCTAACTTTTGTGTCTGTATCTGTGTGTTCCGATGATTAATACTTTTCTTTTAAGTCAAGTTTATGGGTTTGTGGAAAGTCTGAGCAGACGTCTTCCTTACCTTCACCGATGTAGTGGTGGACGAAGGCTTTTTTAGCAAACATTACGTCATACTTGCGAATGATTCGTCTCCAGGCCAAACGAATGGCCGTAGTGTTCATCATGCCCACGACGGCACGGGTTGAGAGGGCTATCTCGCTCCCTGGAACCGTAAACGGCTCCCGATTACACAGCCCGATCTGTGATGTAAGTAAGCAAGAAGGAAAGTGAAAGTGACAAATTAGGTCTTTTTACATCTTTCAAACTTCAAAACTCTGACGCAGAGCTTGCTGGTCTCCAATTAGTCATAAACCTATCATATCCAGGTTCTAAGTCGATCGGACTCTGGCAATAAGACACAGCTCTAAATTCGCGTTTTAAAGTTTAGCCTAAACTAAACTGTCACACAGCCATATAATAAGCAACATCAATAAATATCTACATATGCAACCATATGGAGTACTATGGCTAATTTAGTATTGCAAATTTACTCAATTGCATGGCGAAGAGCGTTCGAGCAGCAAAAGCCTAACTTATATGCCATGTTATGTATAGAGAGAAATTGTAGAAATCTAAACGAAACTCCGTACAATTGACATTACTAGTGCGTGCTGCGGAACCTATATATATGAGTTAGCGATTGATAATACTCGTTCCGCTCAATTTTCTCCGCTCATTTGTTTATTAGTAAAGTGGCCAATTGAGGCCTGAAGCGAACCGCCAGTTGTTGATGTTCTTTTATATTAAAATTCAAATGTCGACTTGACTTGACTGGAGAAGATTGAGAATTGAGAGAGAAACACAAAGAAAACGAAGAAATCCGAAGTAACTGGAACAGAAAATCATCAGAAAGCCTTGCATAGTTGAGAAACAGTAATGAACCAAATCGGAACATCCTGCTCTTTTTCTGACAGTCGAGAGAAAATACATGGCGCTTGAAGCGAACGGGCCAGTGACTTAGCATGAGGAGAAGAATTTCGTGGTTCTGTGAGCTGGCGATGTCGCATTCACTGTCTTGGTCAGTATTTAGTTCAAACATATTTGTTCCAGTTATATTATAAGTTTTAATCCTTGTTTTTCTAGAATTCACATCTGACTAGCTATGTAGATGCAAATTTAGTTAGCATGTCAGCTACCGTCCGATATGAAATAACCAAACAAAGTGAAACACTTGGCTTAAAGTCGCGAAAAAATATGATTTAACGACATAGGCATAAAATGATATATTTAAACTAGTGGACCCACAAATCAGTGCCAAGCCCTGAGCTATTGTAGCCAAACTGGTCACAACTGGTAAAGTCGTGTTTCTAGCTTCTAGCCCGTAAATACTGAATTTAGAACAATCAAACCGAAACAGATAGTGTATATATATGAATACATTACAGAATAATTGCGTTCGTTATACACGAGGATTCCCACGCCATCGCCAACTAAACTGACCGCTGGACGTGACACCGGGAATTGGGGAAATCACGAAATTCTACCGATCCACTTGGCCCGTTCGCTGTGAGCAGCACTGAAGATCGACAGGCTCTAGCCTAAATAACTTACAGTTCCTATGTTCGGAAACAATTTACGTGAGGTAATTTAATCCGATCCAATTTGTATTTGGGAGGAGAAGAGAAAAAAGCAGAAAAAAGCGGGAGTACCTACAGTACAGACAGAAGCGAGGAAATAACAAACGCCTCAGAGAAAGTTTCTTTGGCTTTCTTTCCTGTTGGTTGAGGGGAAAGGTACACGGAACCAAAGGCGGATGGCTAAATTTTTTTCCCTCTTTCCCTTCACTAGTCCTAGTCACGTTCGCCTACGTTGGAATTTTATCAGCACCGGCAAAAGCCCCACCACCACACACCCTGACTCTTCAGCTCTGTCGATTCCGCAGTCAAATTACGCTTTATCCCAGTGGGTGTCTACCTACTCAGCCTTCTATTTATGATCTGATAGGCTTTGGGAAAAAACAAACACGGGCGGCTTGACAGTAGCCGTCCTCGTCCGTCTCAAACCCAGACTTTGGCTCTGATTGATCTCTACCGACGACCACTTTAAAGTAGTCAACAGAAAACAAATTACAAAATCCTTTCAGAAGATTGAGAAACGGGCCCAAGTCGACCCAAACAACAGCACCTCCAGCCCAACTATGCTGCGGAGCAGGGAGCCAAAAGTGAAGCAGTTACTCTCAACTTCATTTATGAACACTTTTCAAATATTTCACTGATGCCCGCATTAATGAATTACACGACGACTGGTCCGTGCAATAATGGAACCGACACAGCGGGTCAGTTGTGGGGACCTACCAAAAAATTCCACAACTACGGTCAAGTTCCCCTAATTACTTTCCTTGTATAAACTTATTCCCGTCGAATTAATTTGCTTGATTAAACCACAAAATCTAATTTTAATATCAGAAATGCAATCCAATGACACGGCATATCTAACCTTGCCTAATCTAACTTAACTTACTATAACCTATGGGTACCGCAATTTACAGCTGGAAGTTATTGGGTAACAAATGAACTATTTTGCAGCAATATTTTTGCCGACGCGCGGCGCGACTTTGAAACTCTGCTCTTAGGTAATTTTTAAATGAACCAGGCAAACATTGTGACAGAATATTTACTTGCTCGCTCTTAACAGCAAAAGCACAGCCAGAAAGGAATTGAAATTGATAAAGCAACCAGCATAAATCAGGCTTAGTTAAAAAAAAAAAAAAACAATAATTAGGTTAGCATGAATGATGATTACTCAAATCATTGTGTAATTTAAAAGCAGTTAAACATAACGAATTCAACCCGTGTAGAACTTACGATTGAAAAGTTTTTTACTCAAGCCATTTGTATCTTTGTCCGAATTCGCCGCACACTTGTCGCGCTGCTTTCTACTTTATTAGGAGATGAATAAATAGTGGAAACTTTTGAGATGCTTATTAATTCCGACGTAAAAGGATTCTATTGAGTACCAAATTCTAAAGTGAGCCTTACACATGTATTTTCAAAGGATTGGAATAAGACGGGGATTAGGGGATGTAAATATGGATCCAGCTCTCTCTTACCTTGAAAGCCGTCGGAGCCCAGTCAACAAAACGAATTCTTCCTGGAGTATGTTTACTCTCATTTCCCTTGAGAATCTGCATAGTCATATTGACATCATTTGGAGTCACATCACCACGAAAGAGAAATGCGAGGGCCATAAACTTCCCGAGTCTCATATCCAATTTCACCATTTGGTTCCGTTGGTCAAAGAGAGAGGTGATCAAGGTGCCCACAGAGGACCGCTCGTGGAAGGCCTGACAAACCCAAAAAACCGTATTAGAATCCTTCTTGGAACTATTTCAAACGTCGCTCTACAGAACTCGGAGCCCAGTTTCTTAAGAATGAGCCTCTGCAATTTATGATTTGATTCTGACAAATTGCCAGGCTCATTCCTGACATGACTAGGATCTGGGAAATGAATCGATTTTGATTCATAATTTGTTATAGTGGATTGGTATACAGTTCATTGGAAATCCTCTCCCAGCCCCATTGACCCAAGTCGGCTCGACATGGCCTAAGTTGGTGAATTCCCTCAAACCATTACTTGGGCCGAGAGAGACAAGTCAAGAAACGGATTTTAGAAGACAATGGGCAATACAATAGTTGGGAAGATGAATGTGAAGTCGAAGCATGGATTTCTCTCCTGCTTTCCCTGCCTCCATGAGATATTTATAGGAATAACCCGAAAGCCCAACTTGATTGCGTTCCCATTCTCTGTCGACGGGAGTCAGGCTGGCGTGTGCCTATTGAAAACTGAGTCTCTGCTCTGACAGAGCTCTCTGATACGTCCTCTGTGTGTCTGGAGACGAGACGGGGCAAAGCATTAAGGCTCCAGCATTGAGTAATCGCTGAGGGAACCCGTGTGATGCAAAGTAATAAATTCGAACAGGCAGATAGAATATACAAACCTTTTCCACAGCAACAATTGGACCGTAGCTGAGCAATGGGAAGTGAACTCGGGGAAACGGGACTAAATTCGTTTGAAACTCCGTCATGTCAACATTCATGGAACCTAGAAATACCCGGAATTTCAATTTATAATATCAAGAACAGAAGGCACACACGGCCTTATATGTAAATCGTTCTTCTTACCGTCGAAACGAATGGAGCACGTCATGGCACTCACGACCTGAGCAATGATTCGATTCACATTAGGAAAGTGCGGCTGTGGAATGTCCAGCTGATTCCGACAAATGTCGTACAAGGCTTCATTGTCGTAAATGAAGGAGACGTCCGCACATGGAATACTCGAATGAGTCGCCAGGAGAGCATTGTACGGCTCGACCACAGAAGTATGGAGCTAGGAATTAGGAAAAGGCCAAACTTGTTACAATAATAGTTTACACTCAAGCTGAGGAATGAACTTCTTTTAGGTATTTAAATCATACTTTTGGAGACGGGAAAATGTCAAACGTGAGTTTAGACTTTCGTCCAAAGTAGTCAACAAGTCTTTCGAGGATGATGGATCCAAATCCGGACCCACAACCACCGCCAAGACTCCGGAAAAGCATAAATCCCTGCAACAGTAATGGTTTTTATAAGTTGGAACCTATTTACTTATGCTTAGCTGGACATAGCAAGTTTACGCTTTAGAACAGTGAGAAAACTTCCAGCCTGATGACTGATGACACATCTTCACGACGAATGGCCTGTCAGTTTGGGAAAGCTCACCTTGGCAAAACCTTGCTCATAAAGAAAAGTTTTGCTAAAGTGATACCATACCCGTAAATCTGTTTTCTTTTCTAGGGACGTTTAACTTATCAACATTGGGTAGGCATTCTACCTTCAAGTAACTCACAAATAGACAAAAATGTGTTCTAAGGTCACCATTCTTAACCTGCATTTATGAATATATTCTACTCTTGGTCATTACAGAAGCTTCTGTCATCATTGAGATCATGTGCTTGAATTATACTTGGTTCAATTAAATAGTTTAGATTTTAGTTTGCAAACTAACATTATTGGTTTCGTTTTTGGATCATGTTTTGAATGCTTCGCAAGTAGGATTTTAAGAGGGGATATGCATGCAGGATATGCATGCAGGATATGCATGCAGTAGTGGGAATATTTTTGCTCGTGTCAAAATAATGAAGGATAAGCAACATTTCCCATTAAGTTAATACGGTTTGCATAAGTTTAGACACGCTCGCTGTGAGCAGTTAGTCGCCTAAATCGTATGTAAAGGTTAAAGCTTACTTGTAGTGCATTACAGGGTTCGGCCAAATGCCGAAGTCGTTCACAAAAGAGCTCATCAAACTCTCGTCCATACGTGTAGTAGCCACGTGCAAAGTTGTTGGCACAATCTTCCTTCCCGCTAATCATCATGTCCGGAGCAAAGAGACGCCGATAGAAGCCAGTTCGAATTTCGTCTATTTAGTGGTACAGAGTTTATAATATTTATATTGCTAGTAGCATGAAACAGATATTTTGGTAGAGAAGCGGAAGCTTGTCACGCGTTGTCGCATAATTCTGCAAATGTCAAAAAATCGTAACTCACCCATCACCGTTGGCTCCATATCAATAAGAAGTGCACGCGGAATGAACATCCCAGTGTGATGCTCTTGGAAGATGCTTTTGTAGGAGTTTTTGTCTGGTCCATAGTTGTAATCACAGAGCATTTGTCCAGACGGATGAATTCCATGTTCCAGACAGAAAAGTTCCCAGATTGCAGCCGAAGTCTGAACCCCGGCCTGTCCGCAATGAATCAACACTGCTTCTCCACTCACCTGGAATTCGTTGATAGATTCAGATTGGAATTGGGAATTTAGTGCAAATAAATTCTTTTGGTCAGACATCATGTCATGAATTGAAATATGAAATATCCGTGCACAGCCTATCCAAAATCTAAATCGGTCCCACTAGTTAGTTAATACGCTCTCACTAGGTAATCAATACTTTCAATTCAATACTGACTGCACGAAAACAAGTTCCGTGCGAAACAGTTACCCTTTTCCTCAAACTGTTGAATTTGGTCAGGTTTGCGCAGGGAGCTTTGTCAACTCAAGTGTTTAGTCCATAGTAGGCCACAATTTTGTTTAAATGTAATTTCAGAAATCAAAATGTAATTTTAGTAAGGATTATGCTTTAAATCCCGTTTATACCTTAGCAAGTATGCTTTCTTATGCTAAATAGATATACTGTAATCAAGAAATTGAGAGAAATAACGTACCATTACGAAGAATTTTGTTGATGAATCTTACAATATAAATTAAATAAAAGAGATGTCTTGCAAATCTCGCACTAGAATTTTGATTAATTAAAAAAAATTTAAACAATCACTAACTAATTTAGATTTGCTCTCACAGTTTTGAGAGAATGAACGTAGTTCTACAAGTTCTACAAGTTTATGAACTATTACTAGTTGTTTGGTTTAATGTTTGGCCAAAGTTTATGTTTCAGGTTGGCCTGGAAACAATAGTATGTAAATAAATGCGATACACCAATTCTACTGGGATTATTGAGGTTACGCACCCAGAGGTACATTTAGTATTTGCTGGTTTTGTTGCTTTGCTAAAATACGTAGATTTTAAGTAAATCTAGGTCGACTCTACCTGTATAATTGTCAGTATTCGGCACACGTTTTACACTCCTAATTTTTTATAAGCAGTGCATATTATAGGAAACATTGTCGTGGCAGTAAAATACTTGTATTTTTAGACCATCAGGAATATTAATTTTATGGATGATGATTATGATGATTATTAATGATGATTTCTGTTCATCATAAACATTGATTTTCTGAAAGAAAAGTTACAGATTAATAATACGAGTAAATACCCAACACCTAACCCAAGAGTAAAATACTAAAATCATTTAATATATAGGTAGATCATAGATCAGGACTGATTGTGAATTGTGAATGTCACAAGGGAATCCCGGACTATGTCGAGGGACTGTTTGCCTGGCTTGGCTTGGTCGAAGAACCTAAGGTCAAGCGGACTATACGCCGATTAAAAAATCTGTTAAAGGACAGTATGCCGATGCCGAGTCGAATTGTTTTTCATGCAAATCAATGCAAATTGGTGAGTTTATATATCTACATATATCGGTGCCTTATTATCTTTTCCAAGGAATATCTTTCTCATTCTTAGCCGTATAAAAAAACCAAAAAAGGCCACTTTCATAAACGTCCTGTAAAACGGGTGTACTTACAAATGCGTATAATGTAATCAATTTCATGATTCAATGATTTTCAAAGGTATCACGACGTTTCATAGCGGGACAATTCATAGCGCGACAATTCATAGCGCCCAATTCATAGCTGCGACAGTTCATAGCAGGCCCGATTCATAGCGGCGACAATTCATAGCAGGCCAAATTCATAGCGGCGACAATTCATAGCGTACCCAATTCATAGCGGCGACAATTCATAGCCGGTGACCATTCATAGCGCGACAATTCATAGCACCAATATTCTATCTATTCAAGGCTGCTGGCACTTAACACCAGCATAGCAATTCCTTTTAAACACAAAATCAGAACAAAGTGCTGCAATGACCATGAATTCACGATACCTTGCGTATTTTAAAGTATCTACAAGAACGCACGCTGACACTAACACGTTTACATTTGTATTCTTAAATCAATATGATCGCTATGAATTGTCGCGCTATGAATCGTCGCCGGCTATGAATTGTCGCCGCAATGAATTAGGCCTGCTATGAACTGTCGCCGCTATGAATTGGGTCTGCTATGAATTGTCGCCGCTATGAATTGGGTCGGCTATGAACTGTCGCAGCTATGAATTGGGCGCTATGAATTGTCGGGCTATGAATTGTCCCGCTATGAAACGTCGTAGATTCATTTTCAAATGCATGCACAAGTTCTACTAGAAATGTATTTATTGTATACTCGTTTATTAGTTGTTAGAGGTTTTTAGAATTTTTTGGACGCACTAAATTTTTCCCTCCTGAGTTATTCTATGTACATATTATGTAACCATTTGGTATACTATTTCCTATTTGAAAATTTTGATTTTAAACAAACTCAACTCTTTGACATAGAATAGTGATCCGATCGTCACGTTCAAACAAAATGTATTTCGGCTAAAAAGACTCGAACAAAGTGTAATGCGGCCAAGTTCGTTCGGTCAAGCGTCCGCACACGGACAGGCAGAAGTTGCGGCTGGTACCCTTCCACCCTAAAATTCGGTGGTAGCCTCCTATGTATAGTACGCTCCCTTGGTTGTTGCGAGGTGAGTTCAACTCATTTTCTAAGGTTCGGTTACGAAACACACCCGCCTCAAATTGGCACTGGACATAATAGTGATGAGGGCACCATGGGATTTTAGACTTGGGGGTACCGGCTGCAACCTCTGCCTTACTTCAACCGTCAAATCAAATGGAAAATCCCAAATCATTCGATTCGTGTATCCAGTGCTTGATCCAAGATGGCTCGTAATTATGGCTTTGTCAAGCCAATTTTTACGAGAGGTAATTTGGCCCGTTCATTTTCTTCCTTGCAAAATGCTTCGGTCCCTTTGTGCTGCGTTTCTTGTTTGTATGAAATAATTGCTGACCCCCTAGAGAGGAGGTGGCAAACCCCCTAAATCCCCGCATGTCAAACCTCAACTCCGTCCCAGACAATACGAACAGTGCCTAACACATTCTGGAGCAATGCGCTCCAGTTGATTTGAGCAATTCAAATATGACATGTATTCGTCGTTTGGAGGTTGGGATGGAGACCCCCAGAAAGCTGCCTGAGATTTGATTGGTCGGTGTGGCAGAAGAAGCAAGCAAATAGTAAGCTGATAAGAATGGAGAAGAGATTTGATTGGTCGCAGTGGTAGAAGAAGCAAAGAATGGCCAGCCGTCACTTGTCTCATTTTTCACTGTGTATCTCAGCCTCTTTTCATCAGATAAAATATGCCAAGGAGCTTCGGGAAGCAACGCTGAAGCTATCAGGGAGTCTGAGTAAAGAAAGCTGGAGCGGCGGAGAGAAAACGGTCAATTCACATCCAGACGTCGCCTTGATCGGACCTATCTAGTTTTTAGTCTCACTTATTTAATTGAGAAGTGAGTGAAGTCAGTAGTTGTTCCTTGTCAAGTCTCCTCCTGCCACATCACCTCCAACCACATCACCTCCTTCGCAACAAGCAGCGCTATTCTGAGTCGGCTCAGGTAAGCAAGCCTTCGTTTTTCCAACCTTTCTTTTCTGCCTTCTCTAATGCCCGTCTTTCTATTCTTTGGGCGGCATCCCTTTCGCCTGGCTTTCACAACTCTGTGCTTAGCTCCATTTTTTTGAGATTGAGAATGTTTTAGACCAGTAGTTATCGCTCTTATTCACATTTGTGGTTGCAGAGCGGGTGAAATCCGTTGGCTGGCACACAACACAATGCAATTACATGTCTTACATGTCAAAGCACGGCATCTAGTTTCCATTTCACTTTCCCTCTAAGAAAGGTTATTGAACCCGGGCTTAGGGTTTCATCTTCCGCGTCTTGTCTGTCTTTGTTTTGCTTCAAAAATGGCTTTGTTTCAAAATTTGTTGTGGGCGGGGCCAAGAAAGAAGATAGCGGACGGCAGGCATTTTTCTGTGTGGGTGGCTAGGAGGGATTGATGTGAGACGGGGGGATTATCCTTAGGGGGTTGGCTGGGAAGTAGAAACCCCACAACCCACAGTTTGCCGAACAAGGGATGTTAGTTATCTTAGAGCCTCAACTTGCCGCCTAATAATGTATTGCAACTGAGGTTAAATATGATAAATTAGGCGACAAGTTGAGGTTTCACGATAAATACGTGTACCGACCAGACCACCCTATAGGGATCGGCTGTGGGTTGGGGGTCGGCGGGGAGTTGAGCAAAAGACATTTCTCTAGAGTGCTGTGTCATGCTGCTACTGTGCTGAGGCAGGTCTACGATCATTGTTCAATCTCTTCCATCATCGGATTGGCTGGATTGATTTGAGACGGGGGGTTATGCTTAGGGGGTTGGCTGGGAAGCAGAAACCCCCCAATCCAGTCGCCGAACAGGGGATGGTAATTATCTTAGAGCCGCAACATGCCGCCTAATAATGTATTGCAACCGAGCGCACCTGTGATAAATTAGGCGACAAGTTGAGGTTTCACGATACATGCGCGTATAGCGATCACCCTGTAGGGATCGGCTGTGGATTGGGGGGTCGGCGAGGTGGGGGGAGGTTGTAGAGCAAAGACATTTCCCATTAGAGTGCTGTGACCTGTCATGCTGCTGCTGTTGTGCTGAGATAGGACTACGATAATTCTAGGGCTCAGTCGAATAACATCCTAACTTCAGTTGCCATCTCATTGGCATTGACTTGGCAACTGGGTTGGACGCTTGACACATAAATTGCATTATTTCCCTGTGTGTTCCGTTTAGTAGCGTAGAAGAGATGGTTTCATCGCGCTTCTCCGATTCTTTTGGCTCCATTTGGTTGAGATTGAGAATGTTTCGCTCTTGTTCACATTTGTGGTTTGTGGTTGCTTGACCGCAGAAGAGAGCGGTGAAATCTGTTGGCTGGCACACAGCACAATGTACATGTCAAAGCACGACATCTAGATTCCATTTCACTTTCTCTCTAACAAAGGTTATCGAACCCGGGCTTCGAGTTTCGTCTGCCGCGTCTTTTCTGTCATTACTTTGCTCTTTTGTCATGGTTGGCTAGGCGATAGAAACAGCTGATTTTCGTCCATGACCCCATTGTTGCATCTACAGGTTTGTTTGCTTCTGTTTCCGGGTGCATCCAGATCAGTCTGCAGGAGGCAGTTGAGCAGAAGACACCTTCTGACATCTTTGTTGGTTTATACATTAGAAAGTACTTTTTTTAAAAATAGGTGAGAAATCCTTAATTGAATTTATTTTCTCACTAGATACAAAATTATTATGGCAAGTGGTGGGAAACGGACAAGCGTGGACCTGTACTTTGGTCCAGTAAATGAGAATGGAGAAGCAAGCATTATTCACTCAGTCAGTAAGTGCAATAAACGAATGTTAGTGCTTAGCTCATTTCAATTCGTTTTGTGTAAAAATCATATTTTTCAAATATTCCCTTTAGCGTCTCCTCGAAAGCCAAAGGGCGTTCTTGGTGAAATTGAGAACCTTAAGCAGTGCAGGATGGACCGACGAGCCAGGCAAGAGGACGCTAGGGCTGAGCGAGAACGGCTCAAGAGTTTGGACCCGGGAAATCCTCAGTGGGAATTTTCTTTGATGATTCGGTATGCCTAATAATATTTTGAGCTCATTTTGATTTCAAACTCTCATTTTGTATCTCAAGCGTGAAACTACTTTGTTCGACATAGGGAGTACCTTCACAAATTCAACTACGCTAAGTTGACTGCTAAGGACTACCTGGGAGACATTTTCGATACAGCAATCCGAGTCTGCATTCGCAAACGCCCATTCAACGCCAAGGGTAATTTTCTAAGTACAATTCCTTTTATGTGCTTAAGTTTAGGTTACTACACTTACTCACACTTATAATTCATTAATTGCAGAAATCAAAGCTAAGGAAATGGATGTAGTCACTATTCCCTCTGCTACCGAAGTGCTGGTCCACGAACCAAAGACGAAGGTTAATCTTACCAAGTACCTTGAGAATCAGCGCTTCTCCTTTGATTCCGTTTTCGATAGTGACGTCGGGAATGATATGGTGTACAAGTAAGTTTTTACAATTGATGTATTGGCTGGAAATAAGCTTATGATTCTAACTTATTTTAAGTACTAAATAATTTATGAACTTGACAGGATGACTGCCCAACCATTAGTGATGTCCGTGTTTCGTGGTGGAATGTCCACTTGTTTTGCATACGGTCAAACTGGCAGTGGTAAGACTCATACGATGGGTGGAGACTTCGGAGTTGGAAAGTCGCAGGATACTCAAAAGGGAATTTATGCCATGGTTGCCAGAGATATTTTCATGCTCCTTGAGTCTCCCGAATTCGCTGGTCTCGGAATTACCCTTTGCTGTAGCTTCTTTGAAATATATGGCGGCAAGGTGATCAATGTTTAATATATTTGAAATAACCTTGTTAACCGTAACTTAATTCTAACTCAATACTTTCCTGTTTCAAAATTTTTAAAATCGTTATTCTGATTTATAACAAAGATGTTCGACCTACTTGCAAACAAAGCTAAGTTGGAAATTATGGAGGACCATAAGGGTGTCGTAAACGTCGTTGGGTTGTCGGAGAAAGCTGTTTACAGCGTGGATAACGTGCTAGAGCTGATTCAACGGGGAAGCGCGGCTCGAACCTCTGGTAAGACTTCGGTGAATACGTACTCGTCCCGTTCCCATGCTATCTTTGAAATCGTCCTGCGCCTCCCCAACAAGAAGATGCATGGAAAGTTTTCCTTGGTTGACTTGGCTGGAAATGAAAGAGGGGCCGATACGAATTCTTCTGATCGTCACACGCGTAATAAAATAGAAATACTGTATTGTATAACTAGATGTTGACTAGCTACGGCATTAAAATGTTTAATTTCTTCACCAGGTATGGAAGGTGCTGACATCAACAAGTCTCTCCTCGCCCTGAAAGAGTGCATCCGAGCCTTGGGTTTCCACGGAATGCATCTTCCCTTTCGAGCGAGTAAGTTGACTCAGGTCCTCCGGGATTCCTTCATTGGCGCCAATTCCCGAACCTGCATGATAGCCCTCATTAGTCCTGGCATGAACTCGTGTGAGAATTCTCTTAACACCCTTCGCTACGCGGATCGGGTGAAGGAGATTGGGTGCGAAGTTGTGGAAGGAGCTCCTACCTTACCACTACTGGTTCGTCACAATGATCCGCCCAAGAGCGCAGAGGAAGAATTTCATGACTGCTTGGAAGGAGATGAGAATGATGACCCAGAACCTACTGGTGAAGGAGACTTTGTTGCGGAAACGGAAGTGCGCCTTGAGGAATCTGAAGAAGAGGACGTAAATGCGAACCGTGATGTCAACATTCTCTTCCTTCGTGATGTACGTTCATGATTTAATTTTAATTTGAAGTAATCATTCGTATCTAACACATGTCAAATGCTTCGTTTAGGATCAAAACAAGGAGATCCCTAAGGAAGTGCGTGCTTTCCATAACATTGTGTCAAAAGTGGAAGAGGCTGAGGAAGAGATAGTCGCCGCTCACCGTGAGCTAATTGACATGACAGTCCAATGGAGAAACCGAGATGAGGAACTCATTTGCCGTACTCACGCAGTTCAATATGACCAAGAAGGTTGGTGCCTTTACTCGATAGAATGATTGTCTTAGTTCGTATAGCGAAGTCCTCCGATTAATATGTTCCGATATATATCCTATTTACAGAATACGTGAGAGACTTGGAAATATTCATAGATTCAAAAACGGCGAAGTTTAATGAGCTCAAGGTCAGAATTGCGAAGTTCCGCTTTCTGTTGAAGGACGAGGAGAAGGCTTCACTAAAAATGAGCATGGCTGCTTTGCTCCCAGCGCCTCCCGCTCCTAAGCCAACTCCTCCAGTCACTACTAGGCCGTTCGATCGCTTCAATCCAGTTGCTACCTTGCTTCCGACTCCTGTGCCACCGATGGGTCGAACTACAATTCGGCTCCACCATCGTTCAATGCCTTCCAAAATCACGAACCGTGCTCCTTTCCGCTAAAATTGCCATGGCTCATCGCACTGATCTACTATCTGAATGAATCGCTGCTTCTTCTCCAAAATTGACTTCCTCAACTGATCGAAAGTCCCCTCACTAATTCTAAATTCCAAATCGCTTAGCCTTACAAATTCAACTTTCCTTATAAAGTCTTGAGAACATGCCGAGAAGTATGGATAAGGTTTTTTCCAGAGCGTTTTCCCTTATTCCTGCTCTTTATTGCCGAATGGGTACTTCTTTGAGGTGTTCTCGTTCATTCCAAATTATCCCGACCAAATCTAATTATTCATTCTCCTATTCATTTGCTGCACCTAAATTTTAATTTGTCGGGAAATAAACCAGAAAACCCATATTCTCAGTCCGTTGTTTATATCATTATATAATATATATTATTGTTCTAGTGTTAAGGTTAGATATTTGTAGTTGTATCCGTGTTGAGGTGTTCATTTTCCAAGTCCGAAAACCGAGTTGACCAATTTATTAAAGTTTGTGAAAATGGAGCCGGCGTTGCCTTGAGCGGATGAGGGTTTGGAGAATATCACCGGAGACGGAGCGGCAGGGAATCCAGAGCCGAGCTGAGTTCGCTTCTGTGTAATGTAATTATGCATTAGCAAATCTTCCTGATTTCATCAGCTTATTAGCTAGAAGGGACTTAAGACCTCCCGCCCTACTCCATTCGCTATATTATTAAAGATAAAACTTAAGCCCTGCTTGACAGCTTGATTTATGATCCTAGTATAAATCATTAAAAATCCTGAAACTCTTTTTGTCAGGGAATAAAATGTCAACGCTGAGCCAAAAGCTTGTCTGCATTCTACATGCTCATAAAATAGGATCAACCATGCAGCCTTGTAGATATACTATAGGACAAAGTAATAAGTAATTTACGCCTCATCCTAGCTTAACACGAAAAGCCAATTTTCCATAAACTTTTTCAGTATCATAATACGGACTACAAGGCATGAGGAAAGTAGTTAGAATATCACAACAGAAATGAGTAATTACTTATTGACAGGAAGCCAAACTATTTTACACAATTCAATATCCAACAGGAGTTTTTAAAATTAGAATAATGGTCGTTTCACTACAGAGAGCAATGGGAAACGGAAGAGCCAAAGACTATGACTAGTACATAGTATAAATAAGATCTACATACATAGTTCTCCGCTGACAATAAGATAGACTTAGAGAGTGGGAAAATTAATTGCTGAAGAGTCAAAGTTGATCTTAGGAGATGAGCCCTGTAGGAAGAAAATCAAAAACCGGAGTTTATACTAATGACGAAAGTTCGTGTCTCGGCCTACATGAACTTCCTAATTCCAAACAGCCACAGTAATGATTTATGAGCAGGTAAACTAATCCATTTTGAAGCTAGATCTTTACAACATGACATAACTTAGACCCGCTGCTGGCCTGGTCTGGGTCAGCAACTTAACCTAGAGTCATGCTCGACCCTTCATGGGAAAGAAAGCTGACATTCCAGAATACAAAAGCTACAGTTTTCCAATTATTGATCCCATGACTATATTAAACTTATCTTAAGTCTTTCTGCAGGCTTATTGCCTTTTCTGTGGGTACGACGATCTTAAGGCCGAGCCTCAGGCCTCTTTTTCAATATTTTATTTGCTGGTGTAAAAAATTGTGTAAAAATCAAAAAATCAAAACCATCACGCTATGGTAATATAATGGTAATATTATAATATGGTAATACGCTATTAGTCCACAAAGATGTACCAATTTTCGCTTATTTAATTTTAAAATTTAGAAGCAAGCATATTTTCAAAATCATTTTCGTCTGAATGTTTAAACTATACTGAAACTTTGCCCACTTGTTTGTAATGGATAGACATAGACCAGTGGTGCTATTTCTTTGTTTTACACTTGGTAATTAGCAATTAAATAAAAACTAAATATTTCAGTGAGACCTTAGGTGGAGAGACCTGACCTAGATCGCCCTAAAATCAAGAATTAACTGAAGCGCTTGTACTCGGGGCTGGGATATCAGCTGTCCAGCTTCCAACGAAGTACCCGAACAGTATAACTGTAGGTCAAGCCCCAGGTGACCCAGGAAGGCAACGGGTCAGGCTTCTGACATTGTATAACGTACGGCTGCTGGACGCGAATCTCAAACCAATAAGAATAGGCACAGTATATGTCGTCAAGCAGAACCAGTTTCCAATCACCAAACCGCAAATACAGCAAAGTACATAAGAGGGATGCTGAAGCATAATGCTGTATCGAGTACGAAGTAAATCTACTTAGTTATGAGTAGGTGTCTTTATACGACATCCTGGATTATCTTCATGCTCACATCTTGAAGGCATGCATAAAATTCTCATTCCCAGTTTACGACTAGGACGGATCTGTTTTTCAAGTCAAGTGCATAAAAACAAGCTATCAAATCAATTTACGATTCGTGTCCTCGTCGTCCTTAATGGAAAAGGGAACTGAAGCATGAATGCTAAGAAGTTACGACTTTTTTGTAGTAAAACTATTTAAGTATACGGAATTTTAGTAATTCGTTCTTCAACTTTTCAAAACTGGTTAGACAAAACCAATATCTCATTTTGGTAGCAACTCAGTTCTTCACACGGTGGATTTTATTAGAGAGACATAATCTAATTAGTGCCTGTATTTAAAATATAAATACTATTATCACTTCATCTAGTTCTATTCCAGCCTCCCTTATCACAATTGAATAGATTCGCATGGGCAGGACTAGACTAACAACACAAGTATTATTCGGTGGGCTACGTTAAAAAACTTCCTTGACTGGAGGTCATAACATAATGGCAACTGGCAACATATTGTGCCGTGTGCAAGGAGAGATCTAATTCCTATTTCTGATCTGATCCCTGGCTAAGGCTATCGATTCTTCATTGTTCATTGTTCCCCGTAAAAGAATGACTCAAAGTTTCTTTTACTTCAGTTTGACAACGGAGAGTCGAGTCACAATGAGCTATAGGAGGAATAAAAAAAGTACGTGCTAAATGGAAAGATCTCTCAGGTTAGGCAGAGAGATAAGGCGTCGTGGGTTAAGAGCGCATTGTCGTCCTATGTACTTTCCTACCGCTGCTGACCAGTGTTTATACTTATTTACTACAGAGAAGTTATAATACTGTCAAACTGTAAATATCGTCACTCACGTTAAGAAATGTACGACTTATGAGAGAAAAACGGAAATTGGCCAGTACGCGTCCGATCCGCTAATAGCTGATCAGCTTGCTCAATGTGAATAGCGTTGAACTTTGCGTGGGCTCCCAGTAATTGGTATGCAAACGTTTCGCGTTGGCCGTTTTGCCTTGTAATCAAAATGGGTTCTGCGAAAAGGTCTCCCGCCATATGCTATCTTGCGAAGGTTTCCTTAAACAAGTTCACCCGCAAAAGTTTGACCGATTAAAATATTTTTGGCAAAGTTAACCTAACATTAGTGTTAGAAATTCAATGGAATTACACAATACCTAACTATAACTAACCTAACTATAACCTAACTGCACACAACCTGACAACAATTTGTAGAATGTGGTCACAGGGTTACAAGGGAACTTTTCGAGGGATACGCTGGAAACTTTTCCGAGTACAATTCACGGGTATTTTCGTGTTGTCAACCTAAGGCGAGGTGTATGCTCCAGGGCGAAACGGTGTGAGGGCAACCCAGGCCAAGAAGAACTGCCCGTAAACCAAGTAATGTCAGTCTCAGTTTCTATTTGACTCAAGTAACCGAAATAATTAGAGTGAAAGAAAGGGTTGAGAGCAGAAGGAGGCAGCAGGAAGAGCTGAAAGAAGCGGAAGATGTTGTTATTTCGAAAGACGGCATTGAGTTCTGATGCACATAGTTCCCATATCCCCATGGTTTGGAAAGAGTTGAGGCATTTTCCGCAACCAGATCCTGGAACAGAAAAATTGGTATGCTCAAGATATTTGGAGAGAAGCAGCAGAAGAAGCCCAAGGAGGAGCAGAGAGCCTTGTCACTAGTCACATCACCATTAAGCTAAGTCTGTCTAATCCTTTTAGCCCACCACCACTTGTCCAACTTTCCTCCAGCCCCACTTAACTCTATTTCCCTATTATGAAAACTTTGTGTGGAACCTAGGCTCCTTCAAATGGATTTGGACCTAATACAATGTACAGGCTCAAGTATTTCTTTAAGGGAAAAGAGAAATCCTATCGTTTTCATAGTATTTACTCTATTTGTTCTATCTATTCGGGTTATGTCAAACTTACAGATGATTTCGACAGTGTCACGTTCAGCTGCGTTGCTCGTTCTTCCGATACGTAGAATTCAGCTTCTTTCGGTTCGTAGTTATCAGCATAAACCTGCAATAGAAATTATTACAGTTACTCATTAATTAGAGGAATTGAAGTGTTCGTATGAAAATGTTTATCGATTCAGGTTTCACTGTAACTACACCAAATTCCTTCACTAGGATAGCGTACTTCGTATGAATCAAATGTCAATGACTAATTTCTAGCTACAAATTCAATATAGCGTAGTTCCGGTGAAGTGCAGGTATTATACCTCAAGAACGTGTCTTCCAGGCAGTAATATTCTCCAGAACTCTCCGTGTCGCGTACTGCGGAACCCAACCTCCTTGTCTTTGATTTTCATCGTTGCACCCTCAATGGGATTTCCGCTTTCATCGAACACAAACCCTCGAACACCTCGGTGTGCTTCACCCAAGAATCGGACTAAGGACTGCATTCACAGGGAACAAAATGAAATATATACGTTCAAATTCGCCGCATATTATTGTACTTATTTTAATTAATTGGCGATATTTGTAAATCTGATACTGACCTCTTTGTTCTCCTTCCAGTAGCGAGGTAAATCACTGGCCGCTGGGTACTTACAACATGAAATCTCTAGCGTAATCTCCATACAGCCATGCCAGACGTAGTTGTAGTCCTGCATCCCGCCTGTAATACACAAAATTAAAGAACAATCTTGAAATCAGTTCACAATTTACAGAATTTACTTCGAAATTCGAAACCCGAGCTTACCAATGAGAGGATACCAGTCTGCTCCGTTCGTGATCCCGTTCTTGAACGGGTCCTGTCCCTTGCAAGCCCGACCCTCTGACATGCGTTTATTATTTGAGGCATAGACGGTAGCCAAGTGCTTGAACACGTCGTCGTCCGGAGCTAATGACTTTGTAGAAGTGAGGCTTTTGAAAACTGGAGGGAAAAGTAGTGGAATGATTAGAGGCTGGATTAGATTTGGAAATTATGATTAACTCCTTTGGACCGCTCCACACTCGACTATGCAAGAACTACTCACAAGTCTACACACTAACTTCAATTGGGATTAGTAGGCACTAGGACAGAAAGCACTCAAGGGGCACGCAAGGCTGGACAGGCTCATTAGCTCCAAATCAAACTGTGAGCATCCAAGTGAAAGCAGTGAAAGCGAGCCAGCTTAGGCTTATACAGAGCAGCTCCCAACAAATAGGCCGCCCATTTGCAGTACGGAGAAAACTTTCGAAAATAAAATAAAATAAAAAAATCGAAATATTCGAAAAAATATAAACCCGATACCAGAAATATTACACAATTCCCGCACATCTGTTACAATAGAAAGTGTTTGCCTTTTTAGAACAAATACCTGACATCGACGGAGTTTTTTTTAGTTTTTAATCTTTATATTTGTACTGTAGTTGTAGACAGTTTTAAAATCAACATTTAATTATGTAATGGAATAAATCAAATATCATGAATAAAAAAAAAATAAAAAAATGCCTTTAGGACGGATATATGTATATATGAACTGAAAATGGAAATATGAATATTGGCAGATCGTAAGCCGCTCCGAGAAATTCTGGAAAAGAAGTCGTCCTAACGTAGCGGAACTTCTCAACTCCCGCAAGGCCAAATAATATTCTGGTCAATTCAGTCGAGAGGAAAATAAGCAGTGGAACAGGCGGGGTCATAGAGAGTTACTCACTGAAAGTTGGCCAGCTATTTGTATTACGTGGAACGCTATCGACTAGCACAAGCCGCTTTTTGTCCATAAGTCGTGCATTGGAACGAATGGAAGTAAATATGACAGGTGTGGTTCGACGTTCTTAGGCACAACGTCACTGGCTGGGCAATTCAGCGAGAGTAGTGAGTTATTGATATAGGCAGTACTTTCTCTTTCAACTTCGTTTTTTCCCAAACGGAGTCGAGAAATGCTTCCGCTTCGTCAACAACCTAAGTACTCTACCAAAGCATAACAAGCCGAAGGAGCCAAAGCCTTTGCTCGAGCTCCATAGAGAATTTGAGATTGACAAGAAACGATTCATCTCTTCAAAGCAGAGGGGGTGAAAATATGGAGAGACGTTTCTATCTTCAATTTCAAAATATACATACAGCGTGGCTCACGGCGAACAGGCTAGGCTTTTTGCTTTACGAGAATCGTTCATGTTCTGAACTCCCGCAGCCACACTCACGCTTCATTTAAGTTGGCGGATTGAATATTTGCTATGTGAACATTTGTATTGTTTTCATGAATTCAAACGGCATTGGCAACGAATCGTGAGAAAGTTAGTTTCCTGAAAACAACGTTAAACTTCTGCGAAAACGGAAAACGAAAGTGAAGAATCGTGTGGCATGATAAGTTCGCTTAATTTCGGGAATTCTTCAAATAATGCAAAATGGCTGGCCTGTTTGCTGTATGCAGCACTACAGAGTAGACCTCCAAACTGAAGAATATACGGACAAATCAAGTAAAAATAGATATTTATGAAGACAAACCGGATAAAATATGAATAGTTAAAGGAATATGTCTCTCAGCCCACACAACAACGGGTATTTGCTTGAAATCTAGAGACAGTTGATAGCTTTTAGTCTCAAGATAAGAGGCTTAGGGTGAGTAAAAAAAAAAGAGATTCAAATGCTAAAAATATTGGATTTTACAAAAGAAAGTAGCCTTCAATATCAATGAGTGGTGAAGGGCATGTTACTTGTATACTAGCAGGCACTCTATTTCTCTAAGAAAGCAAAAGCCTTGCATTCTGAAGGCCCAAATTCAGCTCATGTCAGACTTAACGAAGATAAATCTGAAAGATTCTCAAAGCGGCTTAAAACTTTCTCACCGTCCCCAGCGGATTTGTAAATTCAGAAACTAGAAAATGTGAACCTAATTATTTTGCTTAAATTCATTTCAACTCAAGACTTGCATTACAGTACAAGTGCAAACGAACCCCATTGGGATTTAATTATTTAATACGGCCAAAACTCTAATCAGTTCTAATTTTAATTGAAATATTTCAATTAAGATTCTAACAAATCCTGGAGTACCTAGCTACTTTTTACGACTTTTTGTTTCAGGATATTTTGTATGAAATAGCAATAAGGACGGAAATCAGGGCAGAGGCCTTTGCTAGCGCTTCAGAAACTTTCAGTGCATTTTACATGATAAATGTGCAACATTAAATATAACTATGTACAAAGGTAGCGAATATGCTCAAAATGTAGTGATTCTGTGCCGATAATGTGATTAAAAAAATTAGCTACGGTTTGTTCCTGTGTAATTATTATGTACCTGGATCTGTAAAATGCGATTGTTAATACAATTATGTCATTTTTTCTTGTTAATTATGCTGTTACTAAAAATCCAAGAGCGAAACATCGAACATGCAAAGTATTTCAGATTTGATCAGACTCTCTGAGACTAAATTCAATTCAAGCAACTAAGAATCCCAAAATACACGATTGCTCATATTTGAAAAGCTGTCACATACATACTTACGTGCACACGTTGGTGTGGAACGACAATGCTCTGAAGAATTTAGAAAGCAAAGGGAGAAAGAACAGATTGATAGAAAGATATTAGAGTAGCGCCATCTAATTTCATGTCCTCAACTATACGGCAATCACAGATTGGTCCAATGTTGAACAATTAAGTTTTGAAATAATCAATTATAATTTCTAAACTTATCCTTGTGTTCCGACATGTTTCCATATTTCAAAACTCATCCGGTGGTATTGAAGAAATCAAAATTGGTTTAACAAAAGGCCGCGTTATTATTTTTATTAAGTTTACAAATCTGGTCATAGCAGCGAGTTGACCAGTGTATTCAAAACAATATGGACGACTGTCGTCTCCGAGCACCTTGGCACTTCCATAGTCGCCTCTAATGAGGTTGGATTAATTCGGATTATTTTAGGTCAGGATATTCGGTTATGGCTCTTGAAATCGCACCATGAACGTTCGCGAAGTAAGCAAATGTAATGAAAAAAAATCAAACTCCAGACTTTTCAAGAAATCTAGCCAATCCCAATTAATCCAAATTAACGAAGGAATTGGGAGGCGACGCTGGAGGGGAAAAATCATTCCCGATTCCTTACTTCAACCAATTTTTTAGGATATTCTTATTGACTGGCCAACGGTTTCTCTGAGCAGCTTGTGTAGCAGATTGTATTAGGTGAACCCAATTATTAAAGTAGACCATAATAGAAGTAGACAGACATAATCCATAGTTAGAAACAGAGGAAATGCTGAGAATGGAATAAGCTCAGGGAAATCGGAGACGGAAGAAGTGAGAAATGATAATCCCGTGTTGGAAGAATAATAGAGTTTGTGTCTGGACGTGAGAATGAGGGAGAGAAAGTCACTTACTGGAGCTGGGCGTATTGTCGAAGGGATAGGAGGCCACGAGAGCACCTCCATGCAGGTTTCCTGACAAAACAAATTGAATTTTTGAAATCCAATCTTTCACAAATTCCGTCTCAGGCTGTGGTCTCGCATTATTCTGCTTGAAGTAGTCGGGGAAGTTTCGGTTGAGGTCAAATCCCATTGCATTGTACCTGCGAGGAGTCATAAGTCATTGATATTACATGAGGACAGCAGCCAAAGAGAAAGGCATCCATACCACTCAGAATTGAGTTACTTTACTATTTACAACTGAACACCACCCGCCCTTCCCAACTAAAGAACAAATAACCCGATTCTACCTCAATTTCACTCTGAAAATTCCACCAGGACAGCAAATTCACGGTTGCCTTTTCATGCTATTCTCAGATTAATCGGATTAAAGCTAGTAAGGCAGCTCCTTTGATAGCCTTTCGGGAACAACACCTAACCCGGCTTGAATAGACAGACCTACACTATATCAATGTATTATTTTGCATGTGCTGGGGGTTACTGATTTAGGAGCCAACTTTCAAGCCAGGCATACTCGCTACCTTAGAATTAACTATGATAACTTCAACTTTGGCAAAACAAAAGCTAACCTGACATGCTTAGAATTACTGGAAATTTGAGTTTTTTGCAACATTTAACAATGAAACTCTGATCGTTCCTGGTAATGTGAGTTGGAAGGTTTTAAACGTAAGGTTTGCCCATGGTAAACACATTTGGAAAAGCAAGTTTCAGCTTAGGTTAGGTTGTTTACGGAAAAGATTTTAGTGAAAATTCATTTAGTTCTGGTCAGGTTAGGTTCTTCCGATAAGCCAAATAATGAGTTCACCGTGGAAGTCTATAATTGGTGTTTACAGAGTAACACATTTAATTTAATTTAATTTAGCGTGAAGAGCCTGTTCCTTTGGCCGTAGCGTAATTGACGAGGATCAATTGGACGTAGGACGCCAAGCTCCGTAATAATTCCATTCCACTCAATCTCTTCCTTTCATTGACTTTCCCTGCCCCTTTCCCAGTGCACGGAATTGAGTGGAACTGAACTGGTGCTGTGCGACGTGCTACTGTGGTGAGTAAACCTATTAAAAACTAACCGCGTGCTCTCCACTCTAACCAATTCCAATAAAGGCCCTACACTCTCACGCCCAATTCAGATCTCATGTGAAAATCTGATCATTCTGCTTTAGTACACCATACATTATTATGTCCTGACCTAATTTATAGCATTTCAAGGCTGTATTAAAGCGTTGTTCCGAGAAGATGGAATTTATCGTAATCATTCGCCGCTTTTTATAGAATTGGGAGTTCCTTTAATGTTTTTGTTGCAACCAAAGCAAAATGAATTATTACTCATAAGAATTAACTCATGAACTGGATTTACAATGCTATAATATGCCTACGTCAGAAGAACGTATAATTCTTCTACCAAACCAAATCGAAGTTCGTTCACAGCAAAAATCTTCCATCCCTTCAGTCTTTAACGGAATTACCGTAAAAACGTGTAATCTTTGTTTAAAAAAAAACCTGCGCGTGTACATTCAGCAGTGCATTTAGTGATACTATTAAAATGATGCACGTGTAAAAATGTATTCATTTCAAGGTAGCAATGGCAAAACATTTCGGTAGGTATTCTGTCTCCTTATATAACACTGAATTTCTCAAGGTAATCAAGCTTAATGTAAATAACCTATAGAAGTTAAAATGACGGAAGCCGCAGAAAAATGTTTCGCCTTGTATCCCAACTTATGCTCAGAAACGATATTCCACAAATAGGAGCCATTCCACTACTGCAATAACCTTACCGTCCTTGCCCACCGTCACAAGCCCCTTCCTTAGCCACTTCGAATCCGTCCGGGTTCATAGAAGGCATGATGTGAATCCGCGTATTCTCCAGCAGCCATTGTACATAATCATTCCGCGAGTAATCCGTCACAAGGAGCTGGAGGGGACAGTAAAAAAACAGAACATGGAATAATTTAGTTGTGTAGTTTTAGTTTTCCCTTTCCTAGTCAATTGTCGGCTCAGAACGTGACTTTCTTCCCTGGCATTAATCTGGAGCCGGGGTCTCAACTCATCCATTACCTACACCATTTGTCACCGGTTCCACTTGATCTCACTCGAGTGAGCGATCCGCAGACACACACACACACATACAAGAAAAAACGAAATATATTGGCCTACATGTATCCGCCCGATAAGAAGAAAAAACGAGAAACGAAACATGTGCATTTCTTCCGACCTCGTCTACCTTCCTTTCCTCTCAACCATTATGAACCCTCTTCCGTATAAACACGCACGTCTGCCCAACTTCCAAATTCCAGATATATGCCAATTCTTCTTCTTTTTTTCCCCACTTTTTTTTTGTAGCTCCTGCACAATACTTAAACCAATTCCCTGTACGTCAGGTCGATCCGTCCAATTGAGAAATAGGAAGATGTGTATCCATCATTCATCAATTCCGTTCGGCTTGACTCGTTCTTTTATGTGTGGGAATGAAAGGAGGCTATATTTTTTTTCAATCCATCTTTATCGCCTCGGCTGACGGCCGTAATCAATATAGGTATGCCACATGGGATATTGATATGGGAAATGAACGGGATGACACGTAAAAGCTGAGCAGACATGTCATCAGATTTTGGAACTAAACTCGGCTCACATTGGAAAAATGGAAGGAGCCAAGGACCTTGAGGAGTTCCCAGGATCATTAATATCAGAAACCATTTCAGCAGATTCCGTTCCAAAGAGCAAACTTATTTTAGCATAAACCATTCTTGGCCGTAGCTATATGCATATTGAGCTTGAGTCGGATTGGGATCTGAACATCAGTGCATTGACTGGAAGGCGCGCACAAGGATCAAGATTTGGATACAAATTACGTTTCCACTATACTAGGGCATAATAAAAACTAGATTTGTAAAATAGTTGGTAAACGTACAGAGCTACTCCCAGTTCGTTCAAAATAGAATTTTCTACCTACATTCACCAATAGATGTACATGCTAGGTGTAATTAGCCGTGAAGTGAGTGAAGAAGTCTACTGCATTTTAACATTGGACTAACATTTGAGCTTAACCTAACGGAAATAACCTAACAGAATATAATCGCTGATATAACCTAAAGTAACGGTATAACAAGGTTCATTTGACGTCGGACAGTTTTTCGTAATGAAAGCGGCAGATCAACTGGCTATGAATTGATCAGCTTTTGTAATCCAGCAACTACCCGTTGGCTAATTATCGCAGAATCCTTGAAACAGAAACTCGTGAATTTGAGTGATTCGAGTATCAAGATTCGGATAAGTATTTCATTATTAAATGTTTTTTTGGGAAAATGACAATTACCTGTATCAAATGAAGCATCAACTCCCGACCCACTGCCTCATTCCCATGCATATTCGCCACGTACTTGACATTAGGAACTCCCAACTCGTGCTTGTACGGAGATGTGGAAACGACCAGAACCCATAAATCCCGTCCTGAAAAGAAATGAGAAACTGTAATGTTATTACCATGCGGATAATGCTGGGCTGATGCCTCAAATCATTATTGCATTAGACTACGATTTGGATTTGGGGAGCTGAGCTACGGGAGCAGAAGGCTGGCTGCTCGTGTAAGGCCGGAGCATTGGGCCGCTTTCCAATCCCATCCTTTCTCTATTGTGATAAATTATAGAGGACAGACATGGCAAATAGAGCCAGTTTAGTGCATAATAAATCAACCCACAATAGTACGAAGCTTCGGAGCTTCGAAACTCCGAAGGAGCTCAAAGGGGCAGAATGGTGGGGATGAAGAAATAAACGACGCGTTTCAATTTCCCCATTACTTATTACTTCCATTACATTTCTCACGCAAAGGCTGACGGGGCAAAGGAACTTGTCTACAACCCGCTTGTCCAAGTCCAACGTCATTGTCGCCCCGTCAATTCCCCCAGCCTTTTGTGTTCGGTTCGGTTATATGATGGATTGTATTTCTACGGCTTGATGAAAACACACAGGCTGTAACGTACTTATTAAATTAATATTATATTAAACTTTAAGGAAACGCGGAAAGTACAACGCATGGAGGTCAATGGACTAGGTGGAATAGGCGGGGAGCAATTGACGTAGAATTGCTGTATTTTCCCATGAACTCTTTCAAAAAAATACGTACAAAAGAAGCTTAAGTAATACCTATTTCATTTTCCGGATTATTTTCATACAAAGGGAAGAACGGGGAAACCAATCTATGGCCTAATCGATACATCCCTCGCAAATCCGTGTGTACGTATGTACAACGTCATACTTGCAGCTTTAATTCAAATGCACGGGTTTCAGAATATGCGAGCCGATTGAAAGCTCCAACTTTCTCTATTCATAGAGTGAAAGTTTATTTTCTCCATTCCATTTGGAGTTAATTCCATATCAAATTAATCTGGTTGTCGAGCACAGAAGACGCGTTAGTGAACAAACGCTGAGTGACTCCGAGTAAATTGTGTTCACTCCGTTGCTTTGCTCACTTACGAGTTATTGGAACTATTTCGCAGTAGAGCCATAATTTTAAACCACAGATATAGCATCAGCATACACAGAGTACTATCCGACCAGCGTAAATACCAATGCTAAATCATTACATCCACGCTAAGGTAGACATTGGGCCCTAAATATGTTCAAATTTGTAGCTCGTTTTAGTTAAAAAAATCAGAAACACATCTAAAAAGTTGTTGAGTTGTAGATCTTAGTATTACATAATTAATGACAAATTCGTGAAAGTAAATAGAGAGGCATAAGTTAACCAGTTCATTGGCTTTCTATAGACATACAACACGTCTTTTGGTTTCGTATTATGGACGGACAGTGATCGTGCTTGAGTTGTGGAGAAAGTTCATGCACTTAACACAAGAGGAATGGCAGAAAAGTCGGCTCAGAAGAAGTGCCTTAAGATTCATTTAATTGTAGTTGATTACTTATTGCTAAGTCCTTAAAATGAAGAAGTGAAGGCTTATTTTAAACACGCGGGCTCATGAATCATTGCCAAGCAGTAGCTCTAGCATGTAGCTGAACTGGTTACAACTTGTGTGGAAATATGTGTAAAGTTGTCGTTTGAGTAAATACTGAATATCGTCAGAATAAGCTTCTACTACGTACAAACACCACAGAACGTATAAGCTCGTCATAGGTAAGCTTGGATTCTTGATTTCAGGGCAATCAGATTGTGCTTTGACTAATGATTACATTACTATTTGAGTAAAACACATATCATTGCTACCTTCCAACTAAGGCGACTCGGTTATCTCACTCTCTATTTGTACATATATTGTTTACCGAGTCAATCATGAAATTCATTTGGTCAGAAGAAGTGAGCAGAAACTGTCAGAATGCACCAGCAGAACCAATCGGAAGATTAAGAAAAAAGCCTCCGACAGAAGAAGGGAAGGAAAGCTACATACATGCCAGTACTACAGAATGATTAAGCTCGTTATATTCTAGGATTAAACTGGAAAGGCATGGGCCCGGAACATACTGGAACACAGGAGACACATGAGTAATTCAGCTGCTGGAGTGCTGTGGATAATCAGCTCAGTCTCGGTGATGAGTAGAAAGAGTGTTGCGATAAGCCGAGATTAAAATGGGCTCTGGTCGAAGAGCCGAGCTGATGGAGTTCCTAATTTGATTCTGGGTTTGGGAATTGAGCTGGCAACACAAATACTAATACACAATTATTGTTGGCTATCGAGAGAGAGAGAGTGGGAGATGTGAGAGTGCTGGAGCTCATGAAGAGTCTAAATTGGATCATGTTAGCAGACGGACTGGAATTGAACCATAAATCTGACTCCCTCACCCTGGCCTCGTCTCAACCTTAGCCTCATTTCTGCACTCGGCGGGGAAAATGTTACAACCGCAACAAGGCATACAGCCTTAGTCCTAAATTAATAATGTTCAGTCAAGCCAGGCTTTATCAGATTTCTCAAGAAACAGTACTGCAGGGTTCAAAGCAAATTGGCCAGATTTGTCGCGTGTACACGAAAAGATTTTGATTTGGTGCGAAGAAAACTCAAGATTCCTCAATAATTCGTTAATTTGAATACGTTATTTGAACATTTTCACACGAACATTGCTTGTGACATTGGACGCTGTAGGTGTTTTAATTTGGATTCCTGAATTAGAATCGGCGAGGAATTGGACTTTCCGGCCAGCCAGTCATCCGCATATCCCAAAGAATTAATGTAAAATGGGTGGGTACTGACATAGCCGAAGCTCAATCAAGGTAGAGGGTTGATATCCCAAAGAATTAATTAAACCAGAGAAAAGCGAATGGTGAGTTTTAATGTAACAAGCACGCATCAAGTACAAATGTCCAATAAATATCATGTTTAAAATAACAATTTTCTCAACAATTAACTCAGATCAGGGCTGAATCTCGGGAGTTCGCATAGCCATACAATTTTGCTAGTAGGGCTAAAAGTCTGGACTATTAATTAGCCCTGATAAATAGAGGAACGCAAACATTCGGGAAATATCAATGGAGAAAGAAGGTAACCATCCCCCATGGTAAACACCCTTGGAGAAAATAGGTGATCATCCCCTATGGTAAACACCCATGGAGAAGATAGGGGAACATCACCCATAGTAAACACCCAGGGAGAAAATAGGTGAACATTCCCTATGGTAAACAAACACCCATGGAGAAAAGAGGCGAACATCACCCATGGTAAACAAACTCCCATATTGCCATTGATTATATTTATTAAGGTGTTGGTGTTAGGTGAGATTGGGTTTTCATAATGCTTTCAGTAGAAAAACTTTACATTCTAGAAAGGTTAGGTTCTTCTGAAATTCTGAAATAGTGCGTTTACCACAGGTGTTTACCACGGGCGTTTACCACGGGTGTTTACCACGGGTGTTTACCACGGGTGTTTACCACGGGTGTTTACCACGGGTGGTTACCACTTTGTTCATGAGTGCTTATCACATTTCCCTGGTTCCTTGCTTTCATAATGAATGAGTAACACCCTGTAGACAGTTTGCATTTGTATTAATTTTAGCGTCGAGTCAATCCTACTTTCCCCGCCAAACTATTAGGATGTAATTCTCTGGACCGAGCCTCTGCTGCTCCAGAGAAAAACGCAAGGTTCCTAGCTCTCAGAGTCGGCTCCGCTCTGCTTTCTCCTCGTGCAGAGCCAGAAAAAAAAAGCTGAAACCAAAGTGGAAATGTTTAGCTGCTCAGTATGTAGTCCGTCTCTGCTAACATCTTTGAATCAATAGAAATGATAAATTGGGACGTCAAACCATGTCTTTTGAACATACTCAAATCCTAGAGACCCGATTTTCCTTTTTGTTATTGTCGCTATATGTGTAGATTACGCTGGAGGCACGTGGGCACTCTGGCTCACTGAAGAAATATTAGTACATTGACGTCCTCTCAACACTCTTTTTAATACGTCCTGCCCTATGTACACTTACCCAGGGTCCCCAAGGCTTCCCTATTGATTCCAAATCTCTCTCTAGCTCAAAACTTTTTGTCAACTTCTTGGCAGAAAAAGCAAGATTTTCCAAAGTACAAAAATAAGTTTCTGTTTTTTTTCTCTTCAATCCCAGCATTTGAATAGGGTTTCTTTTCTTTTGACAGATTACTTTTTTCCATTTCCTAATTGTCACCCCAATGAAGCCCAAAGTGGGGAATTTAATTTGAAACTTTATTTGAGTTCTGAGAAGGCGGGCTGAGGTGAGGTCGCGTAATAATGCTATATCATTGGAATTAAACTGAAGAAAACCGGGATATTCATCTCATGCTTCCTTAGGCTCGAGCCACACTTGGAAACTTTGGAATTAGCCAAGTTTTCCTCCGTCTTCCTTATTAAATTAGAGTTTTTGTCTGGAAAGGAGTGGCTTGTTCTTATGCAAAAGCACTTGGGACGTGTTAAATGGAAATGAACCGGATCTGTGACACTTTTCTGTGGAGATGAGAGTCAGGCTAAATACTAATTTCGGAACAGCAAGAATTTTTTGCCGTTCGTACGCTCACTAATTAATGTCTCTCTTTCGGTATCGTCGTGGCCCGTACATATACGGTCTTATAATTTTGCTTAATTAACATGCTTCTTTAAAAGGCATTGAGGAAGGAAAGCAAGTGCGGTCAGTCGTAAGTGGGGCCCTGTCGGTTACAGTTTGAATAATGATGTAAGAATGTAATTTCGTTTCTCTAACCATAATTTGCTAATTCTGCTTAAGAGCAGGGTATCGGGTTGAGATTATATTTTCCATACAGCTGTATGTTAAAACATGCAAGCAGTTTGACCCCAATTCTGGATGGATGGACCTAGAGTTACGCTAAATAGATGTGTCATTTCAGAGAACAAACGTTTTCCAGTTGATATCTGCGCTCCTAATGTTAAATTAAACTTAATAGTTTAGGTCTATTGTCTTGTCGGTACTACTAACCTAAAGGGATAATTGGAAGACTTTTTGTCTGGAATGCCAGCTTTCCAACAACGAATGGGACAGCGGCTTAAATTACTTCTCAAATCCATACCCTGCTCTCAATAGGCTGAAATAACGAGAACGATTACCATCGCTTGGTCACATCCTTCGATTAATTCCCATAGTGTTTTTTTAGTTTAGGTTCGGCGTCTGTTAAAGCCTATGTAAACCACATAACCTAACCTAACCTGACTACAATATTAGTTGAAATAAGTTACACCAGAGGTTCTGTCGCCTCCAGCATTGCCTCCCATGTGTTCCTTTTTTGTTTATTTTGGTCAGGTTAGGTTTTCCGAAAATAAACTTGATGATAGCCTCGTAAGAAACCCAAATTCCTAATCTAATTTAGGCCCAATTAATCAAACTATGTTGGATGAAACCATTTTGAGGGACAAGCCTTTGATCCTAATAATTCAACCGTAATACTAAACAAAACACTAGTGTACCTATCGTGCTCCTTACGTGGATTGCGTAATATATTTCATATTTCAATAGAATTTTTTGCAGTCATTAGGTTTATAGTTGACATAGTATCCAACGGAAGTTTAATAAAATCCTTATGTATGGAACATATGCGAGATATGAACGCTCAAAATCAGGATGAAAGAAACGCCTTACTGCATTGAAACGTAGCCCAATGAGTCAGCTGTGCACAGGTGTAATACATTGTACCTATGTAGAATTACGGACTGTTCAAAGGAGTCCAACAATTCATGACTCTTCTGTTACAAAGAATGAACGTTCATATGCAGCATAGCCTAGCCGTAGCCAAGAGCGTAAAAAAGTGAAGAGGACGATGACGGGAATCCCGTTAGGAAATAATAGGCTGAGTTTGACGCGGAACCAAAACACTAAACCTCGCCGCCGGACAGGCCTGTATCTCTATAGACAATAGACATACACTTAGCATACCGTGTGTACTCTTTACACTTTTCTTGCTAGTACATAGTAGTGGCATGAGCAATGCAAATATGGCTTAGCTAAACGCTTACTGAACTAATTATAGGCAAGCATGCGGTTCGTAAATAGGGGAATCCTGACGGTTATTATCCCACATTTCAGAATTTTCAGAAAATATTCAAATGGCTACTTTACCTTGAACACTCTTTCCAATGGAGTAGAGAGCGGTGAGGTCAGGATATTGGGCATTCACGGCTCGTAGCCAGCTCGTCATCTCATCGTAGTCATGATACTCGAATTCTAAGGGAGCTAAACTGGGAGGAGCTTGTCGGATCTGTTTCTGTGGCGGAGGCGGAAGTCCTCCTGCAAAATTTTAGAATAACATTAAGTGTTGTTAATCTTCTCAAAAAACTAGTACAGATTTTCTGAAACACTAGCAATCCCACTTACCATGACTGGGATATGTTGGGATTAGACCAGCAATGGTTCTGGGAACATGTGGAATCTCTGCTGCCCGAATGTACTGAATTGCCAGCACGTAGAAGTACAAAAAGGCCACAATCAGCATGCTCAGGTACCATACTGCAGGCTTCATGCTGAAATTCAAATAAAATACGAGTTTTTTTACAAAAAACTAGTAATTTTCCCCTCACATCTCCTTTGTGTACAACTTCACATTTACCTTATAAAATATTAAATACAGGCGTAATACTTCACATAAATCTATGCCTATGCTTGTTTTAGAGAGCCTTGTTACACAGAAGCTGATGAAAACTTTTCCAGATATCACAATAATTCTTTTTTCATTTGATAAATTGAGTTATCCGTTTAAATTGAGCTATCTGTTTTGCTAACTAAAATAAATAATGTTGTTTTAAGATCAACTACTTCACAAGAATGGACTGGTGGTATGTAATGGAATGTATTTTGTCTATTGAATCTCTGCCCACCGACACACGGTCCCCATCACACCGTAACTTCAACTGAAGAAGGCAAATGAGGACAATGGTCTTGGTCTTGAAGCCTGACAGAGGAACTTGAGCAACAATCCCCGTATGCTCGTCTTCACGCACGCCGTTTCCTTCATCAGCAGGATTGTTGAGAGGGAAGAAGGTGGTTTTGCTGGCTCGGCTTTGGCCTCTTAAAATCTTGTGATTAACGAGGAATTACAGTGAGAACCCACCATGCCTCAATGTGACATGAAGAAATTGAGGATAGGCTCACATGGCATTTGTGGTTTCCCAGAAAGAACTTGACGCAATTCCCCAGAACATTCAAGATGTGCAAAGAAGAGGACAATACAGGACTGGGATGCGCTATTTCCTTACAGGATTCTTATGATCTGGGTAAAATTGTACTATCTGCACCCCCAAGGAAAATTGGAATCAGATTCCATGAACTTGGAAGTCTACCACGTACCTACCGGTTTTCCACCCTTGACTAACTTCAAGCTCGTAAAGCATTCCTGTCACACGACAGGAAAATCTATAAAAGCAAATCGCTAGCTCCTTGTCTGTTTGTCTGCCACCTCCCACCTCTTAAAAATCCATGTTTAGGTTAAAATATAGCTTTTAAAAAAAATTCAAAAATTAAATTACATTTTTTTTTAAATTGGCCCCTTTGGTAGGTATTTATTGATTCGCCAGTAACGCAGTATCAAATTCAGGACGAATTCCATAAACTACACGTTACAGTAATTGGCTTCCGGCTCAACTAGTATATTGAATATTCGACAAAGAATAGAGTCAGTTTACGCAATTCTTTTTTAAACTTTTGAAAACGATGTTTAGTACAATTTTGGAGGTAATGATAGTGAATACTTTAGCATCACCGAATCTTGCCAAAAAAAATGTCAATTTTGAAACATCAAAATTTGAATAAATCTGAAATTTAATCGGGGATTCGGCTAGTACATACGACACAACGTATATTATTTATAATTTATAATTGTACGTACATTACATACAATACACTATATTCCAACACATTATAGTTAACAAAACACTCAAATCATACTGGTTTTACCCAGCTTACATTACTATTTAGTTACTCTGGTCAAGTGACTCTTGACGCTGACAAGGTAAATTCAAATTATTTGGACTAAATATTAACTCACACAGGAATACTGGGCTTGGATCTGAATTCCAAAACTTTGAGCAAGAATTTCATGAAGCAGTAGCTTACAGTAGTAAATACTGTCTCTATGTATGTATACAAGCTGCATTTGGATCAAATAAAATGACTCCTTGAATTCAATCATCGCAGCGTAATTGAATGTATTTCAGTGAGTGCATTTCCGTTGATCATTCGCTACTTTTGCAGCAACGGACGAAGCCCATAGGTTACAATTCCTACAATCTGATATCTGATCAACAGATCAATAGTTTTGAAACTACGCTAAACAATCTAACATCAGCTGATCATATTTATGTTATGTTGTGAATGAGTGAATCATGATATAATCTTTTGTTAAGCTATATGGAAGATTGGAGCATTTAATTGGGAATCTAGCTAATCACTTTCCCTTGAGCATGAGCTACCTCTGTACATATACCATCATAATACTACGTGCCTAAGCAATTTTAGTTCAGTTTCCAAGATGAATCCTTCACCTTCAATTGTTATTTGAAAAATAGTTTATTCAAGTGCACTTATTTATCAAAAGAGCTTCACAATGTCAGCATTAAGCACAAAAGAATAGAAACGAGCACTTGAGCCGTTCATATGCATCCTTAACTTATAAGTCCCAGAAGGCAGCAGTTCTTTCCCCGTCCGATTCGGATGGCGAAATGTTTTCTACTAAAAATCTCCCTCGAAAAAGTTGCTCCAAATGTTTCTTTCTGCCTTTTGACCCGAAATTGGAAACTGAGGTCAGCCTAAATTTAGTTAGTTTAGATATCGTGTCATTGGATTAAATTTTCATTTAATTTAAGGTCAGTCGAAAGTATTTTTATCCGAGAGGAACTTATTCGACGGTTGTTGCTAGGAACCTTTTTCGTAGAACCGTCCGATTTACAATGGGGAATAGCCAAAATGATTTATAAAGCAGACGCTTTATTTGCCAGCGTCTCTGTCCTTGACAACCGGTCAAGTGAGCCCATCGATTTGTCTGAGGACAGTATCATAAATGATCCTGTCTTTCTCCTGGATATACACTATACCGCTGGAGCACTTAGGTAAACATCTCGAAGAATCTCCAGCAGCTCGAGTGGAGTAATACTGCTATTATTTGCAAAAGTTCAATATTGGATGAGATATTGGAATTTAGATTGAAATATTCTGTCACAAGAAATGTAGATAGTACGCACAGGGCAGCCTATTTACGTAGCTCCATGTAAATTCTAGCAAGGGAAGACTTTCATTATTATTACTTCCTAGCGTCCGTCCCCTCGTCGGGCTTTCTTTGCCGTGCCAAGGCTGGCCAGCCTGCTGTGTTCGATATTCTTGCTATTTGTAATCCCGTTGGGAAAGATCAATATCTATTAAATTACAGTGAGCCTGGTTACGAACCACTGGCCCTTAATGGCCCTAACCGACAGGTCGACTGCTGAGACAGTGCCAAAACCGATTTGGATGCTCGTCTTCAGCCTCTCACCTCCTTTGTTCCGTGGTGGGCCTAACCTCCAGACCCCACGTCAGTTCCGCTTATCGTAGGAAATGCTAAACAATAATCTCCTGCACCATAGCACCTAATGTCCTCCTTTCTTCTGTCAAGTCAAGCTGGCGAGCGCCAGCTCGGAAAGTGAAATCTTGGCTTCGGACTCCGTCCTATCCTCCAACATTATGTAGAGCCATACGAGTTTATAACGCTCTATTTATTACCAGAATTAGGAACTCAAATAAATCAATTACGGGAAGGAATGCTGAGGATAACAACTAGAGCTCAAGCCGCAAAATACAGGGTTTGAATTTGAAGCATATGTCCTACTGCAACGGCTGAATAAAGAATATTTTAAAATAGCAGCTGTATCACAATGATTTTATCGATTAAGGTGGACCATGATAAGCCGGATATTCCGGTATCGGGGACAGATTTCGAAACCTTGGTTGGTTCACGTATGTTGTGACTCAACGGAGTAAGTATTGATTAAGCAAGATTTTGCTAACGAGCACATCCGGTTAAGCGTGGTGCTCCTTTGACTTTTGGGCATTTAGTGTCATATACGGTGGAATGGAAGTAAACGCTATTTGAAAATATAGAAATTGTATCTTGTATGGAGTTTTTGGGTTACAAAATCGAAAAACATATTTTGCATATATTACATGTTTTTTGGAAAAGTTTTGTTTTTCTTTAAAACTTTTCTTTTTCTTTTTAACTGGCGACCAAGGATTTGGAGTGGGCCTACCCACTTTGGATTTCCAGTGCATTAGGCATTAGGATTCATATCTACAACCAATTTCATCTTTTATACAAGACAGTACCATGTATCTACGAAACTTTTATGACTACTTACAGTTATGCATAAGTGGACAACATTTCTCTGCATCGGAAACTCCAAGAATTCAATATTCAAGTCAAATATGACACATGACAAACGATAGCATTTATGAAAATAGTTTAAAACGTGAGGCCCGCTGTTGCCTTGATAGCACTGGAAATAGGAAATCGAATATTACAATTTTCAAACATCACATATTTACCTAATGCTGTGCTATCCTCAATAGGGACATGTATTGTCTATTGTCAAGGGCTAGAGGCCCTTTTGAGGTTCGCTTGTATCAATAAACCTATGGATACTTCTCTTTGACTTCTTCCAAATCGATAGTTGTGAGAGATGAAAGGTCAACCGCAGATATTTTACGACCGAATCCTTCTTGGGATTCACTTTCAGCATACGAGGTTATTCGCTTCCATAAGGGAATTCCATAACTGGTTCATGTTCTATCCCTTATCTATTTATCAGGCACTCAGACAGTAGCACTTCCCGTTACAGCGAAAACAGTTCCACTAACAACATTATATCCAAAAATTCCAAAAGAACATGTGTCATCGGTATATTGTGTATTGTGTTGCATTTATCTTGTGAATTCCTGGCCGAATTAAAACACAGAATTATTAGCATGGTTTGAGGCGTAGGGTTAGATGGGTTTAAGCTAAACCCATATGTACTAATATTGAATTGTAAATTGGCAAGGAATTTGTAGGATAAATGCAACACGGTATACACGTGTTATTTTGGAAATTTTGTATATACGAATGCTTTTAAAGTTATTTTTTTCACTGTAACGGCAAGAGTTTAACGGAATTGGCATGTTTGAGTATATAACTTGCCTCGAGGGCATAACTTAAACCCGTCTAACACTACACACGGGACATGATCGAATTTATTTCTTAACCTAACCTGCACTAGAATCAATTGCACAATAATCTATCCATTATATACCGCCTGAGCCGTATTTGGCATTGTGATACGACTAAGATTTTTTTTTAAATGCTTGTAACGATAGCGTAAATCTGTAAATATGATTTTAGAGTGTTTGGGTTGGATATTCTCAGTTACATTTTTTCCCCCGTTATTATGGCTAGTTCCATAATGCGAGCTAACCAGAAACAGGCACCCTTAACCGGATTGAATGTCCTTCCCCTGTCTATTCGAAATATTTACTCTTGAAGTACCGCCAAAGGTTCAAGGTTTAGGTCATTGCTTTATAACTGTCAGTGAGCCTTAGGCCCATCATGAGAATCCTCGTGAAACTTCATTTAAACCCAAATGCCACGTTTTACAAAAACAGAAGCCAATTTACACAATACTAGCTTTATTCATTTTGAAACCAAAAGGGTTGAAGTTATTTTTATTAGAGTGAAAGTTTGTTTGACTAAAAGGTCGGTTGTCATTCAAGCGGATTACATTATGAAACATTCCTTACAAAACAAAGCATATGTTAAGGTTTGCGTTTAAAAAAATGCCTTTTGAAAAACTTGTCGGCTTATTTCTGTAGGTTTTACGCATAATTAATTATGCCAAATAACATCATTTAACAGGCGTGATACCTTCTCGTCTTCATTGTGAACTCAATTTCCCAATTCAGCAGCTCAATCCAAGCAAAACAAAGTTGCAAATGTGACATAAATATGAAAAATGGTTCCACATAACGATTAGTAACACAACTGAATAATTTGGGGATCATAACCAGAGATAACAAGTTAAAATTAAAAATTCCTGTCTTGCTGCAAATACAGTGCAAATATTTTGTTCTCAAAAATAGTAAAAATGCCGAGATTCAACCTGACACATTTTGACATATTACAGACTACAGCCCCCAATTAGCGATTCATGTAATCTGAGGATGTGTCAATCTATACAAACTGGAAACTGTAACACACACAGGTCCTGATTGTATTTGTGTTGGGACCACAACAATAGAGCTCATCCGATACAAATTTCACTTTTGCTAACAAAAACAATCCAGTGTCAAAGAACAGAACAAATGAGAAGCATAAATTAGGCCCATCCGAGTCTCATTTATCTGGACCAAACGGAAATGACACACGATTTTTCCATGCATGCAGAGAGAGAGCTTATAGTTCAAAGTACAATTATTGACAAAGAGTTCAAACGACAAGACAGGAATATTTCTGCTCCACATGCTCAGAGTATCGGAATATAAATATAAACCCCAATTACAATACCTCACATAGTCGAAGTCAGACAAAAACAATTTATTATTACCAGCTTACTCAACATGTACGAGTGTATTATTAATTTATTATTGTCAGTCAGATGCCGGATTCCCGTTTTCCATTGTGAAGGAGTCATATGTAGGTAGATGGGCAAAGTACTCGTACATAACAAAGCATTTTCAAAATATATGTATTTTGAACCGAAACAAAGTTGAAAATACAGTACAAAATACAAAGCACTTTTGAACTTCCGAAATACAAAAGTACAGAATAATACAACCTATTCACCAGGAAATGCATGTATTTAAAATAAACTTTTACAACCACAAAGTTAGTGCTTTGAAATACAAAATATTTACAAGCTGTGTAATTCCAAAATAGTAGTAACAAATACAACCCTCCAAAAATACAAAATACGATTTAAATACGTATCTGTATTTTAAAATCTACGTATTTTGCCCATCTATTGCACTTTGTGGAAGTCTATGGAATTAACATGCTCTCAAGTCGGATGACTAGAATAAATGTAGACCTAGTTTCACTTTCTGAAATTCTACAATGCTACCTAGTTGAAAGGAAACTCCTGGCCTATCAGTTCCTGTCACCAGTTCATGCTCCGACTATTATGACAAGCCTGTTTTAATAATATAAAATATTGAAAATGCAAACACAGCGATTCTTTGAGCTGGTTGTCGTCACGCCACACATGAATGATCTTGAGTCTTCCGTTCTCCTGAACTACGAATATAGCACGTTCATCTGATGATGGGTAGTAAGTACTAGTACATACAAGTTGACAAGCCAATACTTATATGTATGTAGCTGACTTATTTAGTCTACATATATTGGGAGCTTTACGCTGAACGCATGAAACAGTGTTAATTAAGAGGAAATATCTGGGAACGTGCTATATTATTTGTATATTTATGTAGGGCGTCATATTTATTGTTTAGTATTCAGAAGGATATTCTGTAGTTCAATTTACATATGTTATTCGCATAAAGGGTTTTGCTTACAGTTCCACCGTTATTATCATGTATTCCTGAACAAAACGCTTGGCAGAACGGTTTCATATCTCCTATTCCGACTGAATATAACTATAATCTATTACTACTGGTACTATTATCGTATACATTACTCCAATGCATTAATTTTTGTACGGAATATCAACTCCTTGTAGCGAAGTAAATTCCGTCTTCGCCGGTTAATTACTCCCGCTTTAAACAATATCTGACCTTTGCTTGTTTGCAGCTGCATATTATCATGTGTCACGAATTATTTGCAGATCGATGCTAATACTTGAAATGAAAATTAGGCGAATCTACTCACGAGATGTACTTTATATACATACTGTCGATGGGTACGAATGCATTGAAATATGCCAATATGCTGACGTAGTTGAAAGTTGAACATTCTTCACAGTGATGCACGTACCTGACCACAGCTCTCCATGAGCAGCCCTGCATACAAGCGTGTCTATAACGATATGCAAGAGACCCAAGAATCCAAGTTTAATAGCCTGCTAAGGTTGGCTCAAACATTAGTAGAAAGTTTATTTGGAATCTCGAGTCGTCTCATTTTGGGCTCAACTCAAAAGTTGTGAGAAATGAATGGCCTTTCCTGTGCAGGAGCCTCAGATGACTTTCTCCTTCAACTGAGACACAAACTAGTCAAGAACATCGAGCATACGTCAAGATAAAGCCGCGTTCATGGAAATTGTCGTCAGGCAATTTGGCTGAAGACGAGTTCTTTTTTAGTTTCAAACTGTCTCATTTGTCACTGGTCCATCGACCACGCTCCTCTTCGACGCCCACTCCTCAGAGAAAGTCAACAATTTTCTGAAGAGTGGCTTGCTACGCAGAAAGTCAGGCGGAAAATTAGACTTATTCTGCACTACACACAGAATTTAGCTGGAAACAAAGATATACAAACAATTTTAACAATCACATGCCAACGTATTCCCATTTTCCATTAGAACATACGAACGGATGTGGTAGCTTGTAATAAAATCCAAATTGGTTGTTTGCAGCAGGTTGAGTCAAACTTGGCATTGCAGAGTGTTGGATAGGGAAAAGGAACTATTTATTGATATTGTCGTTTACCTCACTGACGTGTCTGCTCTGAGCACGGGACTGATTGAGTGGGACTCAGACTCAAGTAGGCTAGAGGAAATATCCGTCAGGTTCCCTATCCAACGTGTATAAATCCTTTAACGCTCTTCGGTAGATCCGACTTGATTCCACTAAAATAACGGCTCTATCCAACTGCTCTGCTGTGGCACAGTTGAGTTTAAAATACGCTTGGGTGATGGGGTAAATGGTTTCAAATTGAACCAGCCACAGAAGAACAGCAGTAGACGCAATAAACCAGCGACATCGACATCGCCACAAACAATCACAAAGTACACACGTCATATAGGTATTGAAATCCAACATCAAAGTGGAAAGCTAATCTATGGCAAAGGACCACAGCCCGTTTGCCAGTTTTTCCATAATTTCCATCGGCATCAATTTGACAAGTGCTGTATTGAAATTCCACCATAGGTAGTCATTTATTACTGACGCCAACAAAATCTAAAAGCTACTTTCTAGTGCAGCAAAAATCCTAATATTCGATAATCAAGAAGCTCCACTGTTCTGCGAAAAAGTTCCCGTCTAATTATTTCTCTCCAAAATTTCATCTTTACCCTTTGACGACCTTAAACCGTAAATTGTGGTCCGGTTGCGGACAGTCAGGTTAGCTCAGGTTAAGATATCATTGGCATTGGATTGAATTTCTAATCGTCAAGTTAGGTTAGGTACGCCGACAGTATTCTGATTGGTTGAACTCTATTACTCAACGTTTTGTACAACCTCATCGATGCAACGTTTCCGAGAGAACTTTTTTTTGAGGAAACTTTCACCCCAAGCCTGCTTTCCCTGCCAGAGTACGCGTAGGCTATATATACCCAAAACCAGTACTGCACCATGTTGTGCAATGTACAGTAATAGGAATAATGAGCGAACCAGCACATGCCCTAATTTAGAGGGAAAATAAGAGCCCTGAGTGTCGAACCTGTTACAATGTACAAATACTCTGGCATCAGGCACTCGGCATGGAAAGGAATAAGCCGTCATTAATGAATTTAACGCCTCCGTTAAACATTCTGCTCAATCCCGGTTCATTAGGAAAGTCTAACCGCGGAGCGACGATTCCATTCCAGACTCGGCACAACTACTCAGTTTCATTAAGAATGAGAAATTGGATCAGCAGGAGAGTTTAAAAGTAGTTGTAGTTCCATTTTCGCCATCCCGCCCAAGTTTGGAAAGTCGTAAAGACGAAGTGGGGAAGACTGAATGGAGAAAGGAGCTTTGGGCCGATCTGCATGTCATTTTTTCATCCCGTTCACTTCCGCATAGCGTCTCGGAGCCGCGGCTCGGATTTTATTTTTATTTTCCTGCCTTCAGTCAGATACACACACATATGGAGTACACAAAGGGAAGTCATAATCATAACTCTCCCTCCCTCCATTCCACCGACTTTGGAATAATATGTAAATGAGCCTTGGCACGTTTTCCCTATTTTCATCCGTTGAGCCGACGACTGAAGGAGCGGACGCAGGAAAGCCAACCTTCAGCATCACCAGTAGCTCAAACCAGAATGAAAGGAAGTGAAATTGAAAGTAGAAAATAACTAAAAAAGACCAAAATGATAACGGCAGCTCACCACCAGACATGTAACTATAAACAAGCAATTCACGACCAGTGCAAATGTACTGAACTGAACCATTTAGGTGGGATCCCGCTGGAATGACCGAATTTTACCTGCATGGAGTTATTTAGCGTGTTACGTTCCTCAATATTGATTGGAAGCATGTTAAAGCTGAGGATGTTTACCACAACGTGAAAATTGAGCTGGCTATACTCCAGGATATGCTGTTAAGGAATTAGGAGTTTAAACTTGAACGTACGAGTATAAAATTATTTCATCGAAGGCATGTGGAAAGTGTACAACACTGACTGTCATCTTGCTCCTTTAGTATTGTCCTAATACGTTAAGGCTCCGTTTTCTGAAAAACCCGGAGTTTGATAAATTGCAACAATGTTAAGTTTTTTTTTTGCAAAAGTCCGAATGAATTTAAAGAAGCCTAATTTCAGCAAACTCCGGATGAGGCGACAGTTGGGGAAACAATGGGGGTGTGTCGACTTGCATACCATAAATAACAGGATATACGCGGTTATATTTAAGTATGTTTTTTATACAACCTGCATCTATAAAATACCTACTCGTAAAAACTTGACGTTAGCAAAAAGCAACTGAGCTTAAGTTGTAGTTGACTTAAGCTATGATGTTAACCATTACCATGGCGCGATCAACCCTTTCCAGTCCGTGTTACGGCGACACTCGTTTATGGCGACACTCGTATGCTCATTCCTGGTATGTTAATATCATGCCAGGTTGGTACCAAAGTCCAAATGATTTCACAAAATCAAAAGAGCCCATCAGAAGTAGGAGAAAAAGACATATTCACGGAGAGATTAAGCTCGTTTGCTTTTATAACAATTTCTGTATCAAAGTGTGACAGCCGGACAGACGACTGGACATGGTTTAGGCATAAGGCCTTTCTGGTCTAGACTAGAATGTGAAAACTGGTCTATGAGACTCACTGAGCTGTAGCGGAGAACATTGTCAATTGGACTCTCTGGCTTCTTCTTCTATAGTTCTGCTGTCAACTCAAGAGTCTCTCAGACAAGCGTCTTCTGTTCCGATTTCCACTTTCCCCGTCAAACCAGCCGAGAAAAAGAACCGATTTTCTCTGTTCCAGCCAGCGGAGACTGACAGCGGTTCTGTCGATTTATTTCTCTTAAACGCTCTTCCTCTTCAATGAATAGACTATGAGTGGCCCTGGCAGCCCACCGACCTGCTCACAACAAATTCAACACATATTAAACCAACCGTAGCCCACGTCCAGGAATCCCACAAGAGAGATTCTGTCAGAACAAAACAGACTAGTACGGCAGAAACTCGGCTTCTAGCAAACTTACAGTGAGCAACTCAGTTCAAGTTTCCGGGTTGAGTCCAATTGGGAAGAGCAATAATTAGAAGCTACACTTATTAGGAGAACTCGTATTTGACACTCGCGTCTTGCCTCGCTCATAGAAAAACTTTTGAGGCTGGCAGAGGCTCGAGATGGAAGAACATGATACGTATTGGAGGTAAGAGGCCAATTAGAAAGTGGAGAGGATACAGAGGTTAAGAGGAAAAGTTGTGCTGGACAGCCGTATGGGAACTAATACCACTTGTCCCGAGGATATCTGATCTCAGGGTGGTTGGCTTGTGGCGCTTGACGTGGGTCGACTCAAGTGGCTCCAGCACTTCCAGCAGCTGGAGTTGTCTGGGAAATAATAGAAAGTGGGAGAGATGAGATAAAAATAGTTTAGTTTACGGCCTGGCCTGAGTCGAGATACCTGGAGAGCACGGCTGGGTCTGATGAGCTAGGCTAGGCCTGACCATCACAATTCGGGATGGCAAGAGGTTCTGAGACGTTGGGAGCTCCGTATTTTTTTTTTACTTTCAATTCTGATTCTATAGTTGAAGATCTGCATTATTCATGTGTTGGAACAATTTACAGTGTAGTTTCATTTTCTTTTTTTCCCTTCACATTTGGAGGACTTTCAACACTACTTGTTCTTCCCTCCATTGTCAGAAGGGCTAAAGTGAATTTGACACGACCAACTATTTTCTTCTCGGCTCTATTATTCAGCCTAGCTTTCTAGCCCGGGTGTGTGTGCGTACAGGCGTCAGGGGAAGGAATATTATATTTGTTCAGAGTGGAGGAGCTGAAAAGGCGTTCTACGTCAATCTCAAACCACTTACCCAGTCTCTTCACAATCTGCTAATCTAGCCTAACGTAGTATTTGACTGCCTCAGTAATAGGAAAGCTGCTTACAGAAAGCTATGACACGAGTTAGACTTCGAATGCATTAGCTAACGACACTTGCCGCATATTTAGTACATTTTAAAATTCAATTCAGTAGTCTTCCTACTCCGTACCATCGTTGTGAACAGAACTGTGAATTCGCTTAAAACATGTTTTTTGCATATAATTAGAACGTTATTGTAATGGTTTGAAATTAATTACACTCCCATGTCTCAAATTGACAAGTGACAAGGCGCTGCTCGAGAGAAACAAGCAGTAAAAGTTAATTTATTGCTGCTACTCTTATGTAGTGTGTGTATTGTTTGCGTGCATGCCTGTGCTATACTGAGCGCATTTGTACAATCTCATTTTATTACAAAGCTGGATTTTATTGCGGAAAGGCCCAAGTTCCAAAACAAGAACGTAAACTCCAACACTAATTTATCAGGAAAAAGTAGTTTGGGTCAAGTTTTCATATTTTCCTATTTATAGCTTGTATCCACATTATCCTGCAGGGATTCTTTCTGCACAGAAGTTGAGCAGTGACTTGATATGTATAAGGCAGAGCCAGCCAAAGTTCCAGCTAGCAGATACTCCTTCCTATTTGTGTTCGGAACAAAGTTTGAGGGAAACAGCCCAAGCCTATGGGCTTGCAGCTCCTTTGAACCAACTTAAGCTTAAACTTTTAAAATATACACGAAAAACTAAAACCTAATCAAATCCTTAATATAAACAATCCCAACCAAACTTTTCCTCTAGCCCACCGTCTCTCACAGCTATTTCCAAATAAAAATCCTAGCCTCCTAGCGCCTAAATTTATTGAGAAATTATAATTCAGACAGAAGAATATGCTGGGAGTTTCCACAATTTCCAAAGTCCAAAATCATACCTACCTGCTGTTCTCAGAAGTTGGGCTCAGGAGTTGAGCGGTTTCCTAATTTAGGAGCCTTAAGCCGTCTCTGCTCTTATTGTCCTTAAGATTTTGGAGTTCCAATTCAAGTGAGTAGCGTCCAAGAACTTTCACCAGGCAAGCTGCAGTGCGGGTTCTTCCCTTGGAGACGGTCCACGTGCGAATGAGCCTAACCTACTTCACTCCTCCGCTCTGCCTTGCCTTCACGTTCTTCCCATCTCTCCTCTGGTCTATGTATCTCCCTCTCAATCTGCGGACTGCACAACAGTAGTGCAGTGGATTGGTTTGATGCTTTGATTCTTTGATTTGATACATTATACGAGATACCTGAAGCACAACAGAGTAATTGAGTCCGTACCTGATTCCCCAAGAACACCATTGTGTGTAGCTCTAGAGTTGAGCTGCACTTGATTAGCTTCTTCTAAGCTGCCTATTATTGTACGAGTGCCTACAACTTACTACTAAACAAAGCCCACTATGTATATGTATGGTAGCGGACAAGGAAAAGCAACTATAGTAATTAATTATGGAAGAGTCTGCATTCAATTTGCAGGTGGATTTAATTATGTATGTTTTACAGTGAGATTCAAGAATCAACGTCTCCTGAGACCATGGAGTTCCTGTTCAATTGGATTTTGATGAATTCATCAATATTTGACTCCAAGATTTACGCGGAATCAGATAAGCGTTATATTTTCATGGAAGACGATTTTGTTGTACTACTAATTCAAAAAGTAGCTGTTCATCCCAAGAATCTCCAGCAAATGGGATTTTGCACAAAGAGTAAGATTTATTCAGCCAGATTTTGTAGGCGTATTATTTGTATGCATATGTATGCATATTTGTATGCATATATGAACATATATGCATAAATATGCATATATACATATATGTATTATTTAATGTATGGAAAGTACATCAGTAGACAAGCACAGAGTGGCTCCTAGTCAATAGAAGGATTGTCACAAGCCACAAGATTGAATTGGTAATATGTACTTCTCTCAGCAAATCTTATTTTGACTCATCGCAGCAGATTCTGCAAATCACACACGGCACACGGTGTACTAGACCAAGATAAAATAAACCTGTTTTTTTCTAGTTAACAAGGTTATGTTTTACAGTACGTGGTCATAATGATACTTCAATTTTTAAGGATATGTTGAGAATGTGAGGTGAAGGTGAGGATGGATTGTGCAATGTGCAAGCACACCTCGATTCAACTATTCTGATGATCGTGTGAAACATTTTGAGCAAACTCACATTCACATGCAGTATCTACGTTTGATCTATCGACAGAGTCATATTAGTTGCTTCAGGTGGCAGAGATTCAGTATAGAGATAAATAACGGTCTTGATGCGGTTGATCATTTAATTTGTAGTAATTTGTAAAAGTAATTAGCTAAAGTCATGTGGCTGGTCTGTGGTTGATGTTTTGATTCATTATTACTGTGACTTGTGACCTTAGCTTTTAATTTAGCGGCGGTGTATGTAAGAGTATTCTGTGGCGCTCCTTGACAGTTTATTTCGATCCAGTTGCATTTTACACTTGCATGGTATGCAACATGCATCATTTATATCATACGAACTACTTTTTCGCATGGCACTTCTTGGCAGTAGTATATTTAATAGTTGTCTGTTTTGCTGAATCGACAATAAGCTTTAAGGGGAGGTTTAATTTAGTGCTCGTTGAAACCGTGTGTTGTTGCAGCTTGAGCCTCTCGCCAGAGTCAAGCATTTGACCTATATTCCTTGCAAAACTGGAAATATACTTGCTACAGCAAGTAAAAGGTAGTGCACTAGGGTTGGTAGGTTTCGGACTCTAAACTTAGGTTTTGAGGCGTTTAAAGTTTCTCTTCATAGTAAATAGTCTAAAGTTTCTAGATAAAAGTTACTTTTTGAGTTTTGAGGTTCAACTAGCTGGTTATGTGAATATTTTCATCTTTCCAAATTCCGGTACTGCTGCTGCAGTCGTTTGCGATAACGAGGAAACCGATTTTTAAAAAAATTGGCTATTTATGTTAGAGAAAGTTTGTCGATATGTCCGAAGGGCATGCGGGCAATTAAAAAAACCGAACTTAACCTAACTGGAATTATAAGTAGCCCTTAAAATGCCCGTGTCCGCACACTATAGTAATCATATATTGGCCTCAGCATTCCTACATTAAAAGCAAAGTTCTACTGCTATTAATAGGCTGGGTTAGGTTTGGAAATTGATTGAATATGTCAAATTATTCGAACAAAAAAATATACCTAGTAAATAAATACAATTTTTAAAAATGCAATTAATGGGTACTATATTTTTCATTTTGGATTGTCGAGCAGAATATATATTTTTTGGAAACCACAGTTTTTCCCCCCAAAAAACAGGTTCTGTTCTGAAAGTCATTTTCGAAGGAAGAGCAGCTTTAATTATAAAGGATTGTGAAATAAACGAAAGCGAGGATTAAGGAGGATGAAAGGGAAACGATTGTAAAACTGAAGTTTTTTTTACTGCCCGGAGCTCAAGGTTCAAAAATGGTTCAAAGTTAATCGACACTTGACGAAAGCCTTTTATGTTCATTAAGCAGCGGAGCGTCATTCACTATTTTACTGAATACTAATTCAGAATTTCTCTTTTGGATTTGGAGGGCACTGAATTAAAAATAGAAACTAAAACCCCCGTTTCAAACTCTCACACTCGAGAGTTTAATGGGTTTCCCTACCGTCCTCGTCTTCTCATTTATGTTTTTGCAAAGGAATGAAGAGGCTTCTATGCAAATTGGATCTTCAACACAATGCATGCATGGAGATTAGGCCTGTAAGAAGACGAGCATCTCGAGTAGGTAATTCATTCTGAGCCACATACAACAGACGAAGCGAGGCTCTTTGGCAGAGCGGCAGAGGAAACGGGTCTCATTCAAGAAAAGAAATTACGGAACACTTAACGATGATGATGATGGGGATGAAGCGACGTTAATGGAATACGTCTACGTTAGGCACTCGAGCAGTGCCGATTAAGGCGCTCAACGGATCGGCGTTTGCTCCAACCCGACACAAACCCCAAAAAATCGGATCGGGTATTTATATTTGGGGAGTTGCTTTACTGGGATATGCCAAAGAGGGCAGGTGGTTGAGAGTCTGAAAAATTTTCAGGTCGGTCTGCGCATTGACCTGAACCCGAACCGACCTGCAATGATTGGGGTTGAGATGAACCCGTTTGTTACCTTATAGTGTAGACAGGCACAGGATCCACTCACCGACATGACAATAATATTATTCTGAGCATGAGAACCAATTTGCATTATTACTGGGATTGGACAACTTCCATTACTTTACTCACTGGACTCAATTATCACAAAATGTCTTAGGGATAATGTAGGCTCTGGCATAGTACGGCAGACAATTAGAGGGGAGCAGTTGCGTTGGGGCCACAAGAACACGGTGAATAACCTTGGATTTGACTTAGGAATTATCCAAGCACATTCACACACGGTCTTAACTAAATTGCACTCGAAGTTATGTTGGGATCGAAAATAAGATTTATATCGCTAAGCCAAATTACATCGAATGCGTTGGAGCTAATGCACGCTGCAGCTGTGTGGCTTACAGCATGCAATATGCTTGAGCCACTTGCCTCGGTCAACCACGGAATAAGCCGTTGGAAAGCTGATATTCCAGAGAACTCAAGTTTCATATTTGTATTTTGGTTTTAATATTGTCAATTGTCATCTACTTACCTGAAAGGCCTACTGTTTGCTAGAATTTAAGACCACTTTTCCGGTGTAGATAAGTCAATCTTAAATCAAAAAGCAACAAAATTGATTTGCTTAACTTTCTAACGGCTGTCAACAATATCGCTAAGTCAACTGGTTGATCCAAGCGCAGGCTAGCGGCTCGAACATCTAATTTGCTGTAAAACATAGCAACTTGGTGCATTTAGTAGCTCAAATTGAGAATCCATGTTAAAACTTTAGTTTTTCTGGCCCAGAAAGTGTTCCGTAAACTCAATATTAATATTTAGAATTCGAGGTTTTAATTACTAACCAGTCCTTACATAAGATATAATAAATTAAACTATTTACGCAAGAGCAGCGTTTAGACGCATAACCCTGTAAGGCATTTTTATAACTGAGCCAAGGCGCTTGTCGAGGCCCTAGTTATTTAACCCATGCTGACGCCTGCTAAACGATCCTTCGCCTTGTCGCGTTACGAGTGTTAGACAAAACAAGATGTTTCTTGGTAGTTGATTTCTTGAGCTTCTTTATCCTCCGTTCTTTGTGCCAATTCCAGACAAAGCTCCTCATTTTCGTAAGTATTAAAATGGGCCGTAGCAAATTGGGAATGTGTCGTCTTGAAACGGAGAAAGCAGAGGAAAAGTGCTGGGCCCAACGTCAAGTCCCACTACAGACGGCCTAATGCCTAAGTAAGTACTCCATGTACACAGGCTTTCACAAAAGGGAAATGCCCTCTGCTTGCTTCTGTCTTAATGACTTCCAGGCTCCTTGTCATGTAAAATGCAAAAGAGAGAACAATTCGGCCAAACTGCTCTCCGTTTTACTTTCAGCTGGCTACAGCTCAAAATCGGAACCATTTCTTCTTACAATTATAATAAAAGATGTTTACATACTACCTGAGTACATGCGATTCCACGTGTAAACATGTTTAGCCTAAATCTGTAAAATAAAGTCACTACAAATAACAACCTTAAAGTATATTTTTAGGAATATCGTTGCGAACCGAATCAAGTCATTACGCCGAAAATAAGAAGACAAAAAGGCCGTGGATTATTGTTTTACACATGGAAATAAGTACGTCTTTCGTATATGAAGCAGCTCAGTTCGTACTTATTTCCAATTAATCGAAATAATTCGGATCTTTCGGAAGCATTTCCATGGCACATGAAAAATGCGGTGATTAAGCCTGGTACTATGTAGCAAACGGACAAGCCGAATATTAATACTTTGTGTATTTCAAACTATTCCATAATGCGTTTATCGTCGGTATTCAAAAAATCTTGAAAATCAAATGCTCGTGTGGAAACTTTGCCCATTACCCATTTCTTGTGGAATGTGTAGTAATGTAGAATCGATATAATTTCTGGATACATTTGCACGAGTAAGCGATCTATGTATGTAGACATGAGAAGAAAAATTAATTTCCACTACTATGTAGTCCGTGAATGGTATGTGAAGTGAACTACTTGGACTCGTCTTTCACCATAGAGATAGGCAGGCGTTGTGAAAGGCTTGGAAACTGATATGTTCTCGGTTCGGACAGAAAAGGAACCTGCCTGCGACAGCTTGGGATCAAGACCAACAGACGATTCGATATATCTACTAGAGATCCTTTGAAATTCATGTTTTTTTGGTTATGTTAGGGGGAAAATTTGTCGACATGTCCGAAGGGCATGCGGGCAATTCAAAAAATCGAACCGAACCTAACTAGAATTATAAATAGCCATTAAAATGTCCGTGTCCGCACACGACATTAGCAGGTACGGTACCCAAGTTCCACCGTTTTGAGAGCATATTGGCCATCAGCATGCCTACATTAAAAGCATAGTCCAATTCTTTTTTTAAAGGAAAGTATCTGTGACACAAGCCATGTTCTATATGCATGGTAATAACTGTGTTTTCCAGTTTGGGGAACCAAAATATTCTCTACATCCGTGTTTATAACGGGATTAGTGTCAACTCGATGTGCTCATACTATATTCATATATGTGTGTACGTACGTGTCCGGTCTTGAAGTTTGGTAAGCGAAACGTGCCAATGGTTAAGCATAATTATCAATTAACGTCCATAGGTAACAGAACAGAATCAACTTTTACCGCTTTCTCTTGCGAGTGAGTATGGAATATTAAATATAGTCGACTGCGGCTACGTAATATTTCCAGACGCTGAGGGACAGGATTGGTCTCATAGAATCCTGGACCCTATGCGGCTTGGGCCTAATTCCGGTGATCCGAATGCTGTTGCGGATACAAGGCGTTTGGGAAATTAGATTCAATATAGGATCCACTGTAGACTGCAGTAGTGCATTCTGAATAATTCAAATGCATGGTAATATGCATGCTTTCAAATTTTCCTGTATTCTTTACTTCTTGCAAATACATTATAAATAATATCTAGATGAATGGTTTTATTCCCTTTTACCTTGCTCTTCTCTAAAACTACAGTATTGGTTGCTTTCTTTGTTTGCAACCAATTGGAATTAAATCCCACAACAATCAGATTATCGGCATTAGGCCCCACACGGCATTATTATGTCCACTGGCACCATTGGGGTTCCAAGGCATTGGGCTTTGCAGAATGAAGAACTCGTGCCGGTCCCGTAAGAGCCTTCTGGATGGAAAAGCGCTGCTTTCTCCAAGTTGTGTCTGAGTATGAAATCATGGGTGATAACCATCAATGACATTCCATTTGAGGAGAAAGTAAAGTGGCTGGGAGAGGAGAGAAAATGCTTTTAAAACAAAGGCCCCCTCTTCTCATCAGAAGTGATCATGGAAGAGAAAGGAGAACTGAGAACTGACTTGGGAACTGAGTCCGGATCCGTCCACGGCATTTCCCCAACTCAGCCACCGAGAGAAAGGCATTATTTTACCTAATCGTATTTTCATCTCTTGTCCGTTCAAGCCGGGAGGAATGATCTCCACCAACAACCGCCAGGCCTTTTCTCCTTCAATGCTCAACGGGCTCCAAGCCATTTAAGTACCCCAGCTACCCCAAAAATGACCAAATTACTTATAAGCGCCAAACAATAAAAGCCATATCTAAAAGAGCCAAAATAGATCGAAAAGCAGTTGAATTAAAAATATTCCGCCGTTTCGAATACAGTGAGGTCAAAACGGCGGGTTTATATACCATGGACGTCTTTTCCTACACTAGAACACTTTTTATGAGGTGTACTGTATGAGGTGTAATTTTCGCTTTTCGAATGACGCCAACGATATTTTAATTTGTATATAATAAAATACCCTTTGTGGAACTGTTGTCCAATTTTTTACGTGTAAAATGTCAACTGAATTTAAATACTTACGTTTAAGTTGGACGCATTGTGTTAATGCACCAAAAACATGCTCCAATTTTCCGGCCTCCCACTATGCGACTATGTACATTTATTTATTAAAGTCTTCAAATTACCCTTAGGTTGATACAATTCCCGCTCAGGCCTCAACCAGTATTTACGTAAATGACAAAAGTCGATAAAGAATAAGAACAATTTTATAAATATCGCGCATCACGAGCTGTGACTCGGCTCCGAGTTATTGAGCTACATATTGTAACTTCTGCATGTCTCGATTTCGGTAAACTGAGACTCCCTCTGCGGATTTTTAAGGCCTGTCCTAAGCCTCGACAACATACACACACCTTCGAGTAGTACAGTGATCTATCTCTATCATCCATCATAAATCATAACCACCTGCTTGTCGGAGCATCCTCGCCCGGCGTTTACTATATTTTTTTAGCAGCTTACAAAACTCGCACGTGCCTCGAATGCGACAAAGCAGAACCTGCTTCATCTTTTTCAGTTTGATGACAAAAACTATAGGGATTTTTATTTATTGTTGGAACAGATTACAGAATATCTAGCTTGCACTTTAATTACGGAACCAAATACCATGAGCCTGTGGTAGATCCTAGCGCAGCACATGCAGCTTTCAATACGAAAAAATTGAACTTTTGCTGGAGTACACACTTGTAACCAACGTGAATTTATTAACCCTATACCGTATCCTTATGCATAATATGTACATATACAGCAGGCCCACATATTGAAAAGTGGAAGAAAATAGGCCTTGCTTGCGATTGCGAAGCAGAGAAAACCACATGCAGCGTGTGTTCTGTTCGCTATGATGTGTCGTGCAACGTAATTCAGCAGCATACTCGATCTACCAATTGACACACTGAATTAAGATAAATGCCACTCAATCCGATCCACGCTATTATTGTATAGACTCGTGACAGCTACCAGAGGTTAACGAAAATATATATACCTCTTTACTTTGGCGGTCGTAGAACACAACCGTGAGGTTCGAACGAAAATATTATGAGCGCTTAGGAATTCACATTTATGGATTTTTAACCCGATTTAGGGTTAAACATGCAATGATATGATGAAAAAAGCAAAATATGCAGAAATATGCAATATGCACGAAAAGACTGGAATACACATGTCAACTCTAGAATTAGTGCTGTTATTGGTAAGTTAAATTATATCAGGAGGTACTTAACACCTCATCTAGTTAAAGTTCTACTTAATGCCTATGTACTTCCTGTGTATGACTATTGCATCGACATCTGGGCAGTTCAAACGCCTAAAGAGTTGAGTATTATGCAAAATAAGATAAACACCTTCTTATATGCCACATTATACCCATCATTGTATAATAAAATGCGTAGACAATTCAGAAAAGACAGGAGTACCAAGCGCAAATTTAAATATTGTACAAAAAATCTCCTAGACATGAATATACTCTTAAGGAATGTAATATGTTAAGTATTATTGAGCGTATTGATTGGACCCGATTGAAAAGCATCATATTTAAAAGTTATCTCCTATTTCTAGTATAAACACCTTCTACTCCTTCTCAGAAAATACTAGGTCCTCCAGGACTCTCCCTCTACTTAAAATTGAGAGTTGCAACTCCGAAACCTTCCGGAAATCTGTCAAGTTTAAGGCCAGCAAATCCTGGAACTCGCTTCCAAAAGAGTGGGATGTGGCCAGTTTGTTTTCGGATAGGAAAATTGCAACTTTCAAAAATATGGTTTTTGACTACTTGGTTGAAAAGAGGACGGACGAATGGTTGTCTCTGTAGTTAGTTATAATTAGTTCATAGTAGATAGTATATATTATCTCCATAGCTATATCGCCAGCTAGTGTCTGACTGGAGGGAGATCAGCACATGGTTCATTTATGTTATAGCAATATCTATGTAAGTGAATCATGAAAATGTTGTAATTCGGAAGGACACTTGAATAAACATGAATCAAATCAAATCAAAATCAAAATTTGCAAATACAGTGAATTGATTAAACTCGACTGAACTGGGCACAACACCCGAATGATATGTTCATGCTTATTTCTTAATCCGATAATTTTGTAATAACGTAATGCTGGCAGAAAGTGCAGGTATCAACTTCCAGCCTGTGAACTTATACATAGAGCCGAAAGAGCAGAAGGCGTTCAGTAAATAAGTTTTAGTCTAGTGCCATGACAACGAAGCGTTACGTATTAGAATCCGGCTTGTTTACGAATCGTGTTAGATTAGTGATCCCGCACCGCATAAAAGTTTCATATCTCTCTAGTAATATGACAGAAGAAGACTGATCTGATTCTCTCACTCAACTTACTTTACTTCCTAAATTGACCTTTACGCAATGAACGGCTTAGTTGTAGTACTTGAAGACCTTGCCGAAAACATTCAAGAAACTCTGGAAATTATCAACTCCGTAAATGTTAATTCTACGAAAGCGGAGCAAACGGAGGCTAGAGCTCAAATTCGCGCACTTTATCAAAGGGCTACGCAACTACAACGACGTACCGGTAAATCGATTGATTAAGTCTAGGGAATGTTGATATCGGAGCGCTTTCCGATATCGATATTTCGATATTTCGATATCATGGATCGAGAATCTCGGTATTTCAATATCGAAAATATCGAATACCTAAAATTGTATAGTTTGACCAAATCAGCACGCGTAATTTGTTCTAAAATACCTATTTATTCAATCCATACAATCACATGCACAGCAATATAACTATAATTAATTTTGGATTATATTTTTGTAACTTTATCCGCTTGGAACTTCGTATTCTGGTTCTGGTAATAAGAACACAGGGAGTTAAGTGCGTCAACGGTTTCATCATTCATTCTGGAACGTACTTTGCAGACAAGATAACCAGCTGCTGCTAATAATTATGTCGCATTTTAAGCACTTTAAAGATTCTCCTCCAGGCTACTTTACGCAGTACTTCCAAACAGAGAACCCGGGTTCAGGCTCAGGGAAAGTGTGTAACCCACTGGGGTCAGCCGGGTTGACGTTGGCAGGCTCGCTATCACTCATTGTATCGTATATCCTTCACTTTAGACTGGGATGAGATGAGGATTAATGTAGTATTATATAATTTAATTAGTATTGTATTGTGATTTGTGATCTTTGTTGGTGGTGAGAGATAGACGTTAAAATCCACCGAGGCGTGCAGTTGAACACCGGAATTAGCAAAATACGTGGCCAAAGGCAATGCAGTATCATTTTTTTTTTTTTTGATTTGATGATTATGACCTCAGAAACTAAAAAATATTTATAAATATATATATATATAAATTAATACAGCAACGGATAAAGCAGTTGGGCCACTTCCGCCGGAGCCTTCCGTACTGAGCATTGCAGTAGGGGCTGTTATTTTACCATCACTTGTAGAAGTTCCTCCAGCCAACCCACCACCACAGCCTACCCAGGTGAGACAAATCGATATCATAAAATCGTTCCTTTGTTTGTCGTTTGTTTTTCGTTTTGGTTTGCCCAAAAATGACTTTATAAGATAACTCGTAGGGGATGGACAATGTCATATGTTGTGAGTGATAGTATGTTCTTATCTTGTAACACATGTTATATCATAACATAATTCATGTCATTACTTTGTCTTCGCTTGACCACACTAAGGAACCCGAAAAAGGTCAAAAGCTGACCCTTCTGATTTAATTACAAGTCTGTGTATCTGCGGGTGTAAGGTGTAAGACAGATCGGGTATATTCAAACCTTTTTTGGTTGACTTGTAGTTGGACTAACTAACCCACTTAACCTTACTTGGGATGGGTTCAATGGGTACTCTTACACGCTATAGTTAATCCTACTTACTAGCTTCTAACTACCAAGTCTTAAGTCCCAAGCCGCTAGTCTCAAGTCTTAAGTCACTGGTATCTAGTCCTTAAGTTTCTAGTCTTAAGCCTCAAGTCTTGAGTATCAGTAAGTACTAACCCTTCCTGCCCACCCAGTCCCTCTTCCCTGCTCAGGCTTTGACCCTTGCCCTTTGCTTTTCTTCCATACCAGAACAAGGATGATGAGCAGCTAGTCAAGACCACTGAGAATGAACCCGGTGGAAAATCGAGTGAAGCCGAGAAGGGTTCCAGCGGGAGCAGCGCCAACAACCGTCGTCGTCGTCGGAGCCGGAGATCCGGCGGACGTGACCGTGACCGTCGATC